>MJHO01000135.1:477310-511098 GCA_002076135.1 Xerophyta viscosa | reverse complement strand
GACAGAGAGACGAGAGCGAGAGAGACGAGAGTGAGCGCGCGAGGGAGAGGGGGCTCGGGTGCAGGCGACCTGGCGAGCCAAATAGCTCGCCCGGGTCAGTCGGGCTCGGCGGGCCGAGCCACTTTGGCTCGGTCAGCTGGGTCCGAACCAAGATGGGCCCAATTAAGCCCAAAACACACCAAAATAAAACTAAACAAATCCAAATCAATTCCAATACAAGTCAAACACCCGAAAACCAAATAAATCTCTCGAATAAACTCGAATAAAAACCAAATCAAACTCCGAATAAATCCGATTTAAAACAAATATCAATATTACGAAATCCGGGACCTTACAGATCTTCTTCGAATGACGGAGATGGTTATGGAGAGTAATCCGTGCAGACGAGATAGAGGAACAGTCTTAGTTAAGTAAAGTGATTATCAAGACGATGTTTATCGTGGAAAACCCTCAATGGAGGGTAGAAAAACCACGGGGAAGAACGGAGTCCTCCAAAGTTCACTATGTATGTTTGGTGAATACAAGTGTTGTACTGAGTGTCTGCCGTATCTCTCCCTCTTCCTCTTATTTTTCTCTCTTAGAGTTACAAGTGGGGGTTTTATACAGAAATTAAGTGGTATTATGGTAGTTAATTACCCGCCGAATTACTGTAGCATTACACGTGTCTTTATCCAGGGGTGTAAGGGTCATCACGCTCCACGGGCTAGCAGCATGGGGTACTGTCCGTTTGTAGGCGCGGCGTCCTGCTCGTTGGTATCGCAGTCCGTGGTCTGGTAACCGGGTATGCTATGGCTTCGACGGGATACGTCTCGTTCGCTTAACGGGGAGCACTCCGTGACTCCCGTACCTTCCACGGAGGTCGCTCGTTAGGTTTCATGTTGGCCGTATCATCTGCCCCCCGACAGATGGGACGTCTTGTCGGCCCATCTGTCGGAACGCATTTCTTCAGAGTCGCGCGCGTTGTTTTCTGTAGCCTTCCGTAATGGTTTTCGGTATGGTCCGCCCGAATTTGGACACCTGTCACACGGTGATTCGCGAGACGAGTTACCGCGTAGAGGACTGTCGTTCTCTACGGTTATAAGTAGGGCCCACGGTCATTTTTTTTTCGTTTCACCGCGATCAGAAGCTTTTCTTTCTGGAGTGAAAAAATCTTCAACGAAGAGCTTCCCAGTCTCCTCTTCTTTCTGCGTTTCGTGTCCAACGCAGAGCTTTCCAATCTTCTTCTTTCTTCACATCTCGTTGTCGACACCCCATTTTGTCCGGGCTGCTGACTTACATTTAATCGAAACACACCAATTGGAACCCGCATGGCATAATTAAATTCGACCTAACTCGATTAGGCCCAATTAAGTCTGATTTGATCCAATTAGACACAATTAAGCTTAAAGGGCCCAATTAAGCCAAATTGGCCCAATTGAGACCAGTTGTGTTCGATTGAATTTAATCAACTCGATTAAATCTGATTAAGCCCAATAAAGTCCAATTAATTCGATAAAAATTAATTCGATTCAATCGGACACATTTAAATCAAAAAGCATTTATACAAGTCATATGCAAAAAGCATTTAATCATAAAAATCAAAATCTTGCATCTAAAGGGTCTAATTATACCAATGATCAAAATAGTGGACTTGAATTTGCAAAATATTGAGGGGTCATTATTGCAAAATAACAAACATGGGGATTTTTCTTGTAATGTATGCAAGTGGGTGTAGTTGAGATCCAAAAATTGAGGGGTAGGTTACGGTTGTTGATGATACGGCCCAAATATGGGACCTGATGAAAAGACCTCCGTGGTTAGCGCCTAAGCAACGAAATGCTCCCCGTTAAGTATACGAGACGTACTCCGTCGATACCACGAGGTATCAAGCTACCAGAGTACAGACGGGAAAGACGCCATGTCCATCAACAGACTGCACACCGTGCAGTCCGACCCCGTGGAAGCATTAATATACTCTTACACCCTGGTAGGACCGTGTAAGGCTGCAGTAAGTTCAGCGGGTAATTAACTACCACAATACCCTTAATCTCTGTATAAAAACCCCCTCTTGTAACTCTAAAAAGGGGGTTGATTTATGACTACAGTTACTCAGTACAATACTGTATTCACAAACATACATAGTGAACTTTGGAGGACTCTCGTTTCTCCCGTGGTTTTTTTACCCTCATTGAGGGTTTCCGTTAAACATCGTGTCTTCTAATTCGCTTTATTAAACTAATGTATTATCCCTCGATCTATCTCCACGGATTATCTGTCCGTACCCACCGATCCAGAGTTCTACGAAGCGTTTCGTCATCCATATCTGGTGAGGATAAACATCAGCATCATCTGGGCCGTCCGGGGATTTCACGAAGCACACGCTCGACGGTACTCTGAGATCCCTAGACATCGTTCAACTGGTAAAACACTCGCAGCCAGCCCGCTCGTCAGTCGGCCTCCCGAACGCGCCCAAGCACGACACCTCAACTCCGACTCGACTTCCTTCCCTGCCGTGCCTACGCCCGAGGCGCAGACCTTCTCGAGCTCCAGGAACACAGCCCTCCAATCCCTGGACGCTTACCAAGCTGCCCAGCTCCGAAATCTTGACCCAACCGTCTAGTCCGCAAGTGATCCAAGAAACTTGGGGTGCGGCTGCATTACGAGAACAAAAACGCGCCGCGGCGTCCCAAGCAGGCCAGAGCCTTAGTCAGACGCAATCCAATGCGACTGGTGCGGGCAGAGACATAGGGAACAATGGCAGGAGGGAGTCTGCTTTTCGACAGACTCGGACCTGCTAACCCTCACAAGAACGGAGCCCTGCCGTTCAATGGGCAACGCCACGCTTCCACGATTGCCACATCAGCCCAACGCTCCGCGCGGGATCCCGCCCTTCCAATCACAAGACGAAAGAGTTCAATGCATGATCGAACGACTCTCGCACAATTCGAGCCATGACGAGCATGAAGACGAAGTGAGTTCCGGAAGATCAAAAGAAAGGAGCTACGAGAGCTAAGACGGCACAACAACGGGAAGTTTGTCCGACTCTCCTGGTCCATCCCGACCATCAGAAAATGCTTCTAGTTCGTTCACAGGAGTAGACAGGTTTCTCTTTCTCTGAAGAAATAGTGCATCTCCATTATCCCGTAGGTACACCCGCGCCGAAAATCAACCGTTACGACGGGCACCACGGATCCAACAACTATATCCGCCACTTTCGTTCGAGCAATGAAGGCTTACCCGTGTCGACGAAATGCTTTATTGCAACGTCCTACCAACCGCTGTTCGAAGGACACGCTTTGACTTGGTTAAACAACTACTCCCGATGGTGCATAGCGAACTGGGATCAGTTCGTCGAAATGATGTATCAGATTCTCTCCAGCACTCACTTCCAAAAAGCCCGACTCCATCATGACATCAAGCAGAGCCCAAGCGAAACCTGATGAGCTATTATAACGATTCACTGACGAACAAATCAAGCTGGGATAATAAGCACGACTCATCGCACGGCTTTGAAGATCGGCATAGCTGAACAACAATTGGGTACGAGTTTCACCGTACACTCCAAACGGGAAGCAGCCATTAAAGGCTGCGGGGTGCGCCTACGGGCAGTGCTCTAAACACGCCAGGATCCTTCAGGCGCAGCACCCCGGGTGCAGAGCCACTTCTACAACATAACGGGACAAGCATCTCCTCTCGGTGGAGAAAACCACCTGGAGAAAAACCGGCATGGCGAAGCAGAAGAACAAAGGAAGGGTCTAAGAAAGTGGACGTAGCAAGGCCCCAAGTCGCCCAGAAGCCGATATAACACACTAGATTCCTGCGGAATACACTCCTTTGTCCGGCCCCATGGCGTAAAGTACTCTTAATATACTGGAACCAAGGAGCAGTGACCGGGGCCTCCCCGCTGTCAGACTGCTAATGTAAAGGACGGGTCGAATCACCTTGCGATTTCGACGATCGAAGCTCGGCTCTAGGAACATTCTCCAGCGGTGGAAGCGATTTCGGCCTGCGCCAGCTCCGAGATACTCGAAGGGAATAAGTAGACGGGCGAACTCTGTGACTTTCTGGCCAGCGGAGGGGAGCGCTGCCTCCAGACGGGACAATCTTCACCACCTTAGGCAGCCGCTCGTCGATCATCTGAATAGCCTGCCAATCCGATTGCACAATACACTTACGGGCAGTCAACTTTCATCTCTGCGAGGTTGACGAAGAAAATCTCCCGCGGAAGCAAACGAAGAAACGGGGATGTTACCTGCTCCAGGACCGAGATTCACGATGGATCCAGACTAGGGCAGCGACCAATCTCTTCAATGCGACACGACCTTTGAGGTATGTCATGACTCCAACCCATACGCACTCGTAACAACATAGTCATCAACTCATGAAGTGCATCGCGTCTGATCGACACAGGAAGCCAAAGTGGATATAATTTCTACGGATTTGCTTCCGCCAAATGGAGTAATTCCAGGAAGCCGAACTGAGACAGTCATTCTGCGAACTGGTGGAATTCAATCGCTTCTCCACAAACCTTAGGCGCCATACCTCCCGTCTGTCTACCATTCGGCGAACCCGTACTCAGGACGGCAACGGTCACCCTTTGGTAGATCGTCAAATACCTCCCGGCATACATGTATGATTCGAGAAGCCCGGGATGACTGGAAGTTGTTATGGCCGTCGTCTCAACTCCGATTGAGATGAAATTCAGAACCAAGTCCGGAGTTTATCTACCTAAAGAGCGACCAGCCATGCACCGTCTCGCCCGCTCTCTCTCGATCGCCCGCGCGCCCGCGATCCGCCGCCGATCGCCGCTCCGCCCGTCGCCGGCGCGCGAGGCCGGACCCCACCTCACCCCTCTCCACCTCTGGTTGCCGTCCCTCTCACTCTCGCGCTCGATTTCTCGAGCTCGGCCGCGAGCCCTAATTCCGATCGCCGTCGATTCCGGCGCCGCCGCGCCTCGCCGTCGCTGTCTGAGGCTTGTCGTCGTCACCTGAGCCGTTGTGAAGCCTCCTCGCCGTCGATTACACGCCGTCGCGCCAGATCTCATCTCCCTCCTCTGTTTTCTGTTCGGCCGTCGTCGCCGCTGCTGTTGCTCCGCCGTCACCGAGGTCGCCGCCGTCCCCTCCGACCTCTGAGCGCCTCTGACGTCTGATTTCTCCGACCACCCGCCGCCGCCGTCTCTGTTTGCCGCCGCCGCCGATCTCCGGCGAGCTTCTCCGGCGAACCCGACCGAGTTGTTGCTTCGTCTTGTCTTCGGGAATGCACTGATGTGGTCGTTTCCGGTAGATTTCCGTGGATTCACGCCGATTCGTCGGGTCTCGATCCGGTAGGATCGGGACGTAGGTGAGTGGACCCGTGGACTTTGTGTGTGTTTATGATTGTGTGAACGTAGATGTATATGTGTAAGCATGCTTAAGTGTGTTGGTATGATAGTCTACGCGGATGAATGCATTAGTATGTTGTTGAACCGATGCCTTAGTAGATGTAGACTATAACTGATAAATGACTTGTGTGGACATCTAGGTAGATGTGACACCTGTTAGTTAGAGGACTTGACACTGTTTGTTTGAGTAAGTATTAGGGCATGACTGCCAGGTCTGTACTTACATAGAAATGTATATGGACATGTTTGAATGCTTTGGACACTAGTTAGTGGTGTCGAGCGCCGCCTGCGCTCTAGTTATACCTGTTGTGGGTCGTTGACCTAGTTGTGGCACTTGTGTGTGCTTGTCTCTGACTGATTTGGTGTGTGCGCCGCCTGCGCTTGTTATAATAGTGGAGTCGTGACACCTGATTGTATTGTCTGTGTGACTGAACTTCTTAGTTGGTATACGAGCCGACTGCTCAGGCTATACCTTTAGCGAACGGAATTGTGCCCTTCTATTAATTGAATGCTTGTGATGTAAAGCATACGGTTGTGATTGGTTATGTGATTTATTACGCTTGGTTGATGTTTGAGTTGCAAGTGTGTTGTACTTGTAAACTTGTTGTGGACCAGCATGCTTATTATGTTGAATATGCTTTGTTTGGGTAGTTGACCCTAGCATATATGTTGTTGATGTTTGAGCATGCTTATTTGATCAGAATGATGCTATACGATGTTATACGACTTGGGTTTTATTTGGTTGCATTATCTTAATCATGTTATGTGATGTTAAGTGTTTGGCCATTTAGTATGGACAAGTGTACGTCATACTACTTGTGCTTGTGATTTATGTTGATGCTCGAGGCAGGAGCTATTTATATGATGTGATGCTCGAGGTAGAGCAAGTTTTATGTTAATTAATGCGAGTGAATGTTTTAAAAACCGAGAGTAATGGTTTGGGCGTAATGTACCGTTAAGCTCGTTCGATCACCCGGAGGTCGTTGTAGTACGACTCAGGATGGGTGACGGGCCGGAGCCGCGGAGGCGCCAAAAAATTGATTATGTAGCCCAGAAGGGGCCAGTGGACGTAGATGCGATCGACCCTTTGGCCGGCGATGGCTACGATACCAGGCGAGGCTCGTGACGGTCACTCCGGATACTGACCAGAATTTCCGAGTAGCTCCCATATGGACGTCAATGGGATCGCCTCCACTGAGGGTCATGTTGCCGCTTATGTGCACTTGCGGAAGATTCTTGATCCTTGGTACTGCGCAGGATACCCAAGCTCACGGGTGCGAGTACCTAAAGAGATTTGTAACATGAGAGGACTAACCGGTTTGGTAGTTTAGTCCACGCTGACTTAAGAAAGATAACTTAACCTGATGGGTTTTGGGGTAAACGATTACTTTATGTTATGCATCATGTGTTGATGTTTATCTTATAAGTGAAGCATGCTTTTGTTTGTTGTTGATGGATCGCTTGTTATATTATGTTGTAGCTGATAGCTTATAGTTGATAAGCATGCTACTTGATATGTTGGTTATGTTTGTAGCTTAAAGTTGTTAAGCTTATATATGCCGAGTTCGGCTATGCTTGTGGATAATGATGTTTATGTGGTTTTGGCATGCAAGATGTATTCTGGTGTGCAGACTGGTGTTGCATGTAGCATATGTGATAGCATGCAGGTTTTATTTTATGCATACAAGTTTGTATCGCATGTGTGCTTGCCTGGTGTTGCTTGCTAGTGTGTGACTGGAAGCTCTAGCAGTTGACTTGAGGGGCTGCTAGAGTGGGTCACTCACTGAGTATATATTTTTATATACTCATGTACTACTTCTTCCTTCAGGTTATCGCGAAGATCGCTGACGTTTCGAAGTGTGAGCTTAGAGGGATTTTATTTACATTTGGGGTTAAAATGTAAATTGTAATATGTATTTATTATTATTCCGCTGCGTAGATAATTAAATTGTAGTAATTGATTATTATTGTGAACAGGAAGTGCTAGCTCATAACACCTGTCTCATTTTCCTTTTCTTCCTCTCCAAAAGAAAAATATTTTTCCACTAAATTTCTGACCTCCGGATTACGGGGCGTCACAAGATCTACGAAGCGTGCGTCATCCCCATCCTGTTGAGGAGAAACCCATCAGCATCAAGGTAGTCGCGGAGTTGGCGGCAGTCTTCAGGGAAATGCCCGTGCGACTCGTGAAAGTCACAGTATTTTCCTTCGTTTCTTTTCTTTGGAGGAGCTCTGATGGGGGGTGGTCTTGCCACCTGCTCCTTAGTTTCCAATATATGCAGGATGTCTTTCCGTGGGGCAGACAAAGGGGTGTATTCCGCGAATCTGGTGTTGTATGCCGGCTTCTGGACAGCTTTTTTTTTTTTTTTTTTTTTTTTTTTTTTTTTTTTTTGAGTAAAGTCACCATTGTACAGCTCCCAGCGCGCGGTAGCTCGCACTGTTCACCATAACAATGGGGGGGTTAGGATACCCCTACCATCATATAGATATAACCATGAAGTACAGACAAGGGAGGAGGACATACCCTGATCTCCCAGACTCTGACGATACAAAAGTGAAAGAAAATACAAAAATGAATGAAAATCTAAGCCTGAGACAAACATCTGACGATACAATAGTGGACTCAAGTAGGAAATAGTGATACTCGTGGGTAGGGCACCTCTGTCGCATCCCGATGCAGAATAGTCTGAAGATCAGCATCAATCGCCTCTGGAAAATCATAGCAGAACGTAGATCTCAACCTCCAAGCCCGGGAAGCAACCCAATCAGCAGCGTGGTTGGCTTCCCGATGTAGATGTCTAAGTGAATACCTCCTGGAGCGAAGGATCTGTCGAATGGCCTGTAGATGACTAGTGTAACTCACATGACCTGGCTGTGAACCATGGGCAATCTGAACAAGCATCATGGAGTCCACCTCAGCAACTACGTGCGGTAAATCAAGTCTGACACACTGCTGGAGTCCACACAGTAGTGCCCTAGTCTCCGCCTCTGCAATAGTCGCGCCGCCGTAAAAATCTCCGAAGAAAGAAACGCAGCGACCCTCCGAGTCTCGAATAACGCCTCCTCCTGCCGCCTCTCTCGTAGCTCCTCGACGACAGCCGTCTGTATTAAGCTTGAAGCTCCCAATCTCTGGCCGTCTCCAAGTGATCAGTCGCACTTCCTTACGTTTCATGGAAGAATGGGACAACCCATGGAACGCAAAGAAGTCAGGGTACGACTGCCTCTCTGAATAGTCGAATGGATGAATCGTCGAAATCAACCGCAACTGTGTGATGATGCCTGATATGATGTGTCGCGGAGTAGATCGGACATCACTAAATCTGTATCGGTTCCTCGCAAGCCAAAGATGCCATAGAACCAAGAGAGGAACCAACACAAAGATAGATCCTCTGTGCCGACTGTAGAGTAGCCAGGTCCCAAAGAAACAGTGGAAGGAAGTCGTCGGGAAAGACACTCCCAGCCACCTAGAGAAGTAGGACAGACCTGGCTAGCAATAGGACCCTGCAGAAATATATGTGGAAAACTCTCATCCTCACCACAACACTCACAGCTCCCAGAGCAGTCAATCCGTCTCCTGCGGAGAACATCCACCGTGGGCACCCAGCCCCGAAGGCAGCGAAGCGCGAAGAAAGAGATCTTAGGAGGGATACGCGGGCTCCAGATAGTTTTATAAATAAAGGAAGAAGTAGGGGAAGGACCAACTATCGAAGCCCAAGCAGAGCGAAAGGAGAAGAGTCCATCAGAGGTAAGGGACCAAAGAATCTCATCCCGAGGGGCGGGAGTGAGAGGAAGAGCGAGAATATGATCAAGAACATGCGCCGGAACAAGCTCTCTGAGTCGATCACGATCCCAACGCCCGCCAATAAGTAAGTCTCGGAGTCTCAGGTCCGAGGAGCCAGAAATCGGTACGCTCGTAAACAAGGGTCCGCCCTCTAACCATCTATCGAACCAGAAGGAAAGGTCGCCACTACCGATCCGCCAGAAAACGTGAGTCTCAGCAAAGTCCCGAATCCGGGTCAACCTACGCCAAACGATAGACGCATCCCAGGGCACACCCACCTGAGACGGACGAGCTCCACGAATATAGCGATCATGCATATAGATCGCCCAGAGAGAACGCTGTTCTCTCAGGCGAAACCAGAGCTTCATCCCAGCGGCATCACAGACATCACGGAGTCTGCGAAAGCCAAGTCCGCCAGCGTCAAACGCAGTGCAAAGCAAATCCCAGCGGCACCAGTGAATCCTCTTGATGCTCTGGTCATCTCCCCACAGGAAGCCCGCAAAGACAGACTCGATCTGTCTCAGAACTCCCTGCGGCGGACTCAACACCTGTAAAATGTGCATGGGCTGAGAGTACACAAAACAGATTTTATCAGGGTGATACGTCCGCCAAAGGACAAATGCTTGCACTGCCAGGAGAGTACTCGCCTCTTAATCCGATCCACAAGATCAGAGAAGATAGAGGCTTTCCTCCGACCCCTATACAACGGACAACCCAGATATTTAATAGGCAAAGAGGAGCGTGAAAAACCGGTGGTCTCCGCAATAAAAGAAATCTGATCAATAGTAGCATGCCGGGAGACCACGAAACAACTCTTTTGCCTACTAACGATAGGCTTCTGGACAGCTTGGGGAGCCTTGGTGTCGCTAGGATTCTTCCTTTTTCTCTGGGCTTCGCTGCTGGCGTTGTCTTGTGTTTTTCCTCCCCCAGAAGATGTGCTTTGCCCCGTGTTGATGTGAGAGGGTTTCGTCACGGCGTGCTTCCCTTTGATGGTTCCTCGGTTTATCAGCACTTCTTCCACCGAGGCGCATTCCCGCAGCCTTTTAAGTGCTTCTTCCGCGGTCTTGGGAGTATTGCGGTGAAACTCGTACGCCAATTGTTGTTCGGCAACGCCGATCTTCAGGGCCGTGACGATGAGGTCGTTGCTCGTTATCCCCAGCTTGATTTGTTCATCGGTGAATCGTTGATAATAGCTCATCAAGGTCTCGTTGGGTTCTTGCTTGATGTTCATGATGGAGTCGGGGCTTTTTTGGAAATGAGTGCTGTAGAAGAATCTTGAGACAATCATCTCAACGAACTGATCCCAGTTCGCTATGCACCTTGGGAGTAGTTGGTTGAACCAAGTCAAAGCGTGTCCTTCGAACAGCGTCGGTAGGACGTTGCAATAAAGCATCTCGTCGCACGGGTAAGCCTTCATTGCTCGAACGAAGTGGAGGATATAGTGGATCCGTGGTACCGTCGTAACGGTTGCTTTTTGGCGCGGTGTAGCCTACGGGATACGGAGATGCCACTATTTCTTCCGAGAAAGGAGGAAGTCTGTCTACTCCCGTGAACGAACTATTAAAGCATTTCCTGATGGTCGGGGGACCAGGGAGAGCCGGGATAGCTTCCCGTTGTTGAGTACGTCTTAGTTCTCGTAGTCTCCTTTCTTTTGATCTTCCGGAACTTACTTCGTCTTCATGTTCGTCTTGACTCGAGTGTGCCGAGAGTCGTCTGTCGTGGTTAGACTCCCGTCGTCTCGGGTCTTGGCAGGGTGGATCCCTGGCTGAGCGCTGGGGTTGATGTGGCAACCGTTGAGCGGCTTGGCCCATCGAACGGGCAGGGTCCTGTCTTGGCAAAGGGTTAGCAGGTCCGAGTCTGTCGAAAGCAGACTCCCTCCTGCTATTTTCCCTATTTTCTCTGAGCGTCCCACGGCGTGCTGGGTCTCGTCCTGACTGACGGCTCTGGGCCTGTTGTGATGCAGCGGCGGCCGTGTTTTGTTCTCGTAGCGCCGCCCGTACAGTCTCTTGGATCACTTGTTGGACTAACGGATTGGTCAAGATTTCGAGCTGTGCAGCTTGGTAAGCGTCCAGAGATTGAGACGGATGTGTTTCGGGGGCACGGGAAGGCCCGGCGTCATCGGGCGTAGGTATTGCCGGTGAAGGAAGTTGAGTAGGAGTTGAGATGTTCGTGTTCGGGCGTGCCCGGGAGGCTGACTGACGAGCGGGTTGACTTCGAGTGTTCACCATGATGAGCGGTGTCGAAAAGATCTACAGTGTACCGTGTGGGCGTTGCGTCGTAGTTGTTCCCACGGACGGCGCCAGATGATGCTGATGGGTTTATCCTCACTAGGATTGGGATGACGCACGCTTCGTAGATCTTCTTTGAATGACGGAGATGGTTGTGGGGAGTAATCCGTGTAGACGAGATGGAAGAACAGTCTTAGTTGAGTGAAGTGATTATCAAGACAATGTTTAACGTGGAAAACCCTCAATAGAGGGTAGAAAAACCACGGGGAGGAACGGAGTCCTCCTAAGTTCACTATGTGCGTTGGTGAATACAAGTATTGTACTGGGTGTCTACTGTATCCCTCTCTTACTTGAGTCCCCCTTTTTTAGAGTTACAAGTGGGGGTTTTATACAAAGATTAAGGGGTATTATGGTAGTTAATTACCCGCCGAATTACTGTAGCATTACACGTGCCTTTGTTCGGGGGTATTAGAGTCATCGCGCCTCACGGACTAGTAGCACGGCGTGCTACCCGTTCGTAGGCACGACGTCTCACTCGTTCGTTGTAGCTTCAACGGGGGCGTCTCGTACCGTTAAACGGGGAGCAGCCCGGGGCTCCAGCACCATTGACGGAGATCGCTTCATTAGGTCCATGTTTGGGCCGTATCACTTTTGCAGCGCCATTTCACCCAGGAACAAGCTCCTATATGACGCCTACACCAATTGCATTTCAGTCCATCCCTCCACCTTATGGTGCACCGAACACACTCTATCCCTCGATGGAAGGACCCTCGACGTCTCGCTGACCGGGGAAGGAGCCAGCTGAAACTTTCATCGGAGGAAACATATTTGGAGGAGAAGGAAGCAAGGGATGTCCAGTCAAAGTTGAAGCCAAGATCGACTTACCGACATACGATGGAACTCTATCCGGTGAGAAATTCTTGTTTCGATCAATTAGAGTCATATTTCTGTTTGTATGATTACAATGATGTGCAAAAGATTGCATTGGTATCTTCGCATGCTTTATTGTGGTGGAATACTTATGTGCGATCCCATGATGTGCGAGGAATCTCGTGGCAGATCTTCAAGCATCTTGTTCGTAGTCAATTCTATCCGGTTGGGTATGTGAAAGAACTTTGGAGTCAATGGTTATTCTACCGGCAATCCCGGGATCAAACGGTTCAAGACTATACTTCGGAGTTCCGTCGGAAGGCCCTTGTCTTGGGGATCGACGAGAATGAAGCCGAAGTGTTTAGAAAGTATGTTGCTGGACTTCAACCTCAACATCGCGAGGATCTGAAAATCTGGCCAGCACATACCATTGATGAAGCATGTCGAATGGCCACCGCTTGGGAGCGCAAGGTGAAGCTCAACGCCAACCATGTTTCGAAGGCTCGTGGACAATCATCCAAGCCTTCAACTCCACGAGAAGCAAGTGCAGTCCATGAAAGAGTAAATGCCCTAAAAGCCAATAATATTGGATATTTTGGCAAACATATTTTGTAATAAACCCTTTTTGATTTACTTGATTATGGTTATTTATTTATCGCATCGTCATGTTTAATATGTTGTATGAATGTATGTGATAAACCCCATGGACTAAGGCGACAGAATTAGGATCATGATAGTGGATCATGATAATGAGACCTAATGTCTTATAAACCTAAGTCCAGAATGTTCTTAGTCATAGGTGCATTGAGTAGGGGCTCAATGTCACCGGAAAGACTAATACACAGCTTGCTTGCTCATACGATGAGAGTAGTGATCTCATTACTACGCGTGTAGTTGACACTGAAGCAAGTGTGTAGGTGCTCATTGGATGAATGTGTTCACTGAACTGACTTACTCGAAGAATACCAATGGAATCAGTCAATGGTAATTCTCACTGTGATAGTTATGCCTTGATCCTCAGACTTGAGTTTATCATAGTATCTTATGCGTTCATGATTTATACTTTAGTGTGTTTCCAAGTATAGCTCAGCTGTACAAGGGAACCATCTGGGTATAAATTATAGCACATGAAGATAGATGATAACCAATAGAGAATCTGTCACCTCCTATAAAGGAGGAGAACATCCTATATGTCTTTGAATAGAATTAGCTCAGAAAATCCTTGGCCGAGGTACGATGTGAATTAAGAAATGTTCTTAATGTCACAGACGAGCGAATCTATTAAGACAGATATATTTGATTGAGCTATATTAGAGTTTGACAGATATCCATACTCTAAGCTCGTTCGGGATGTTAGAAAAGAACAGAAGGATTAAAGGGCATGGGAACTATTCACACAAAGGTTTCAAGTGATGAATATTGATATTCATACCACACGGGTGGTCGTGGCACGTTGCTAGACGTTAACCACGATCTGTGGATAAATATAATTAATTGGTCGAATTAATTATTTGTTAATTAGTTGAATTAACTATTTATTCACTGCCGGCGTGGTACTGAACCTAATGGGTCACACGCAAATGAGACACGATCGCGAAAAACCGAAAATCTGTGCATGAGGGGGTGCTTTTGCCAATGTCCAAAGTGTTGGACCTAAGCTTTTGCAAAATGCAAGTGGGCCGATTTTGCAAAATCGCAAAAGAGCAGATTTTTTCTGTAATTTATAACCCTATATATATGTATACACAGTGTTGTCTTCTTCACCGAACGAGAGAAGCAAAACTCGGCGCCGACCTGACGAGGAGTAACCCTAAGCCGCTAGCACGGTGATCACTCCACGTCCGGTCGATCTCCTCCACCGTCTTCCCTTCCGGCGTGCGACGCCGGCGAGAGAGAGAAAGAGAGAGACGACGGCGAGTGTTAGAACCGAGATCAACAATCGGCAAAACTCTCGGCCGACTGCTCTTGCATCTCACCAAGCCACCGACGTTCCATCGGCTCACCCAGCCGACGACGACGTCAAACTCCGGCTGCATCTCCAGCGCTTCGTTATCAGGTGCAACTGTTGCACCTCACCGAGCGCGGAACTCTCCATCTCCGGCTGCGGCTGCGCTTTTCCAGGCGTGCTGAGGCGGTGACGGCGACGTGACGAGCTGCTGTTCGGAGGCGGTGCCGGCGAGCAACAGCTTGGACGGTGATCGGAGGCATCGGCTGCTGTAACAGGAAGCAGACCGAAGGAAGAAGAAGAAGAAGAAGAAGAAGGGCCCTTTTGTGAACGGGCCGGCCTGGATTGGATCCAAGGCCCAAGTCGGTTTTAATTCGATTAAAATCGATTTCGGTTTCGCGAGCGTCTCAGCGTGGATCACCGTTAGAGGCCGGGTACTTTCGCGGCTCAATTCATCCGAATCAGAGGATCGTTACGTGGCGTGTTCGACCCGCCAAGGTATTTCGATAAAACTCGTACCGCGATTAGATGCATGATAGGATCGCGTTAAAATTAATTAGATTAATTTTAATTATCATGCGTGGTTACATGTGATGTTATTGTTTCGATTATTATAGCATACCAATGTGATCCTGTATTCGGGTACACGGGGCTTTTGTATTAAAAATTTTAAATTTCCGCTGCGCATCTGATGTCGTATTGACCCCGATAACCCAACAGTCCAAGGGCCACCAAAATCTGAAGTTGCCGAGCCCAAGAAGAAGAGCAACGTGTCTTGTGAACATTGCAACAAGCTTGGCCACACAAAGGAGAAGTGTTGGAACCTTCACCCGGAACTCGTCCCCAAGGAGATCAAGGAGCGGAGGAAGCCTCGAGCCGCCATAGTCACCACTAATGAAGAACCCGAGGAGATGGAGGAGAAGTTTTTAGAGCAAGTCGTTGAAGCCGATCCCACTCTAGCTCTTGTTGTGAATGAAGCAAAGGAGAAGGAGCGAGAGGCCCTCTTCCGGCTGAAAATACAAGTGAAGCAAGAAGTGGTGGATGCCGTCTTTGATCCGGCTAGCCAAAAGAACCTCATCTCTCAAGAGTTGGTGGAGAGACTCGGCCTAGAAGTGAAGCCACATCCAAATTCTTCCGTTCTAACATGGTTCAACCGAGGAGGTCGAGTAAGGGTGAGATACCAATGCACTCTTAAGTTCGCTATTACGAAGCATTTTATTGACGAAGTTGTATGTGATGTTGTGCCTTTGGATGTGTGTCATGTTATACTCGGGAGTTCATATCTTTATGATCGTGATGCTATCTACTATCGTCGTGATCTAAAATATCGTTTGAAGAAAGATGATAAGGAGTTTGTCATCCAGGGATTGTATTGGGAAGGCAAGCGTGTTGCCCTCTCTTCGTTCGAGTCTCTTGTCGCCATTCAAGAGCAAGTCATTTCAGCAAAGGAAGGTGTTTCAGTCAAGGTTCCTAGCTGGAAATTTCAGTCACAAAGCAAACCAACTCAAGCGGGACCAATGCTTCAAGTCGGAAGTCTAAAGTTGCCTCTTTTGAAGCCAATGCCGGAGCATTCGGCTTATGGAAGGGGAGTATTGATCCAGAAGGATCTTAGTCGACGCCAAGTCGAAGAAACGCGGCCAAGCCTAGGCCACATCAAGGCTCTCACGCCAAGGACGCGCATGCCGCGCACATAGCACATCAAGAAGTTCAAGTACAAGTTCTAGCAAATTCAAGATCAATCCAAAGAAATTCGAGCAAGTCCAAGGTCTTCTCGAAGTCCGTGCCACCTCAAAATGGCGGTACCAAGTCATGCGTCACATCAGGACGCGAAGAGAAATCAAAATGCCCAAGGGCGCCCGTGCGCGCCTGTGCTCACCCGGGCGCGCTCGGCGCGCGGCCACAGCGCCTAAGCGCGAGAAAAGTTCAATCTTGCTGTAATTAAGTTAGTTTCTTGTAATTAGCTTAATTACATGTGTCCCCTAAGTGTTTAGGTGTCCCCTAAGGTGTCAAAAGCTTCTAGAGCTTGCACCAAGTGTCATTAGAAGGTAATATATCTTTTTGTCTTTTAATGACGTAATTAGTAGTAGACTCTAGAGTTAGTGAGTCACAACTTTCTGTATTTATCCTCTTTGGGGCTGCATTTTGAATGTTAAGCTTAGTCTCCATACTAGCTTCAAGAAAATCCAAGTTCCAAGTTCAATCGAGCAAACTAGCTCACCCGAGCTCAAACAAGCTCTTACCCGAGCCCATTTCAGTCTTAGCTCCGGCGACCCTTCCCTAACTCCGATCACTGGAGTTTCTACAACCCACTAGCTTACCTATAGCCCCCCCAGCCGAGCGTTAGAGTTTATCGACCTCTTCGGTCTCCACCAAGAGCACCACCAACCTCTAAACCAATCTCCCCTCCTCCGGAGTGAGCCGAGCGTTGAGAGAGCTTTGAGGCTAGCTCGTGCCCATCCTAGATCAATGTGAGTTTTGGCTATCTCGCGTGCATTTCTTGGGGCATGTGGTTTCCCAGGAGGGCGTGGCCGTGGATCAATCGAATGTGGAGGCAGTCCTCAGGTGGGAACGGCCCAAGAATGCGACGGAGATACGCAGTTTCCTTGGTTTGGCCGGTTATTACAGGAGGTTCATTGAGAACTTCGCGTGATTGGCGAGTCCGTTGACCAAACTAACAAGGAAATATGTTTGTTTTGAGTGGACTAGTTCGTGTGAGCAGAGTTTCCAGGAACTGAAGCGTAGGTTGACTACAGCTCCAGTGTTGGCATTGCCAGATGATCAGGGAGGATTCGTAGTTTATAGTGATGCTTCGTTCATTGGATTAGGCTGTGTCCTGATGCAGAGGGGTCGTGTTATTGCTTACGGCTCACGACAGTTGAAAGCCCATGAGGGCAATTACCCGGTACATGATTTGGAGCTTGCCGCAGTTATCTTTGCTTTGAAACTGTGGAGGCATTACTTATACGGAGAGGAGTTCGAGGTATACACAGACCACAAGAGTTTACAATATTTGTTTTCCCAGAAAGAGTTGAACTTACGACAGAGGCGGTGGTTGGAATATCTGAAAGACTTCACATGTCGCATCTTGTATCACCCTGGCAAGGCAAACGTCGTAGCTGACGCTCTTAGCCGGAAGAGTTCCGCCCGCCTTGAGGGTCTTCGCTTGATAGAGTGGGACATAGTAGAGCAGTTTAGTTACCTTGGACTGCGTGCTATGGAGCGTGCACCAGGTGTTCTCTTTGCTACCTACAGGTTGGAGCCGCTCCTACTTCGGAGGTTGAGGACGGCACAGCAGGGCGACGCTGCATTGCAGGAGATACGAGCGCGCCTTGGATCTGAGGATGTGGCATAGTACAGTTTGGGTTCAGATGATATTATTCGCTTTCGCCACCGTATTTGCGTACCACGGGATGCTGAGATTAGAGAGCAGATTTTGTCAGAGGCACATGGCAGTCGTTTGTCTGTCCATCCAGGAGGCACTAAAATGTACAGAAATCTGAAGCAGCAGTTCTGGTGGAAGGGAATGAAAAGAGATGTCCGAGAGGTGCCCGTATGGAAATGGGAGGACATTACTATGGATTTCGTGCAGGGATTGCCGAGGACGAGACACGGGTTCGACGCTATTTGGGTGGTAGTGGACAGGCTGACGAAGACCGCTCATTTTATACCGATTAGGAGCACCTATACGCCAGATAGGTTGGCTCGTGTATTTATAGCGGAGATCGTCAGACTCTGCGGGGTACCACTGAGCATAGTTTATGACCGTGATCCTCATTTCACATCACGATTTTGGAGAGCCTTTCAGCAGCAGATGGGTGCCGAGCTGAGATTTAGTACAGCGTACCATCCACAGACAGACGGACAGTCGGAGCGGACGATACAGACATTGGAGGACATGTTACGTGCGTGCGTATTGGATTTCGGCGGTAGCTGGGACGATCACCTATCTTTGGTTGAGTTTGCCTACAACAATAGTTACCACAGTAGCATTGGAATGGCACCGCATGAGGCCTTATATGGCAGGGTGTGCCGTACTCCCTTATTTTGGGATGGGGTGGTTGACCCAGGCTCTGTGAGTACTGACGTGGTTGAGGAAGTTAACAAGAAGATCCAGGTGATACGTCAGCGACTGGAGACTGCTCAGTCTCGTCAGAAATCATACGCGGACAGACGACGCAGAGAGTTAGAGTTTCAGGTGGGAGACTTTGTGTAACTGAAAGTCTCGCCACTCAAGGGTGTACAGCGTTTCGGACTGAAAGGCAAGTTGAACCCCAGGTTTGTTGGACCGTTCAGAGTCACTGAGAGGATTGGTATTGCAGCTTACAGACTTGCGCTTCCGGAGTCGATGTCGCATATTGATCCAGGAGGATCTTAGTCGACGCCCAAGTCGAAGAAACGCGGCCAAGCCTAGGCCACATCAAGGCTCTCACGCCAAGGACGCGCATGCCACGCACATAGCACATCAAGAAGTTCAAGTGCAAGTTCAAGCAAGTTCCAGACCAATCCAAAGAAGTTCGAGCAAGTCCAAGGCCTTCTCGAAGTCCTTGCCACCTCAAAATGGCGGTACCAAGTCATGCGTCACATCAGGACGCGAAGAGAAATCAAAATGCCCAAGGGCGCCCGTGTGCGCCTGTGCTCACCCGGGCGCGCTCGCGCGCGCCCGGCGCGGCGCGCGGCCACAGCGCCTAAGCGCGAGAAAAGTTCAATCTTGCTGTAATTAAGTTAGTTTCTTGTAATTAGCTTAATTACATGTGTCCCCTAAGTGTCCAAGTGTCCCATAAGGTGTCAAAAGCTTCTAGAGCTTACACCAAGTGTCATTAGGAGGTAATTTGTCATTTATCTTTTAATGATGTAATTAGTAGTAGACTCTAGAGTTAGTGAGTCACAACTTTCTGTATTTATCCCCTTTGGGGCTGCATTTTGAATGTTAAGCTTAGTCTCCATACTAGCTTCAAGTAAAATCCAAGTTCCAAGCTCAATCGAGCAAACTAGCTCACCCGAGCTCAAAACAAGCTCTCACCCGAGCCCATTTCAGTCTTAGCTCCGGCGACCCTTCCCTAACTCCGATCACTGGAGTTTCTACAGCCCACTAGCTTCCCTACAGCCCCCCTAGCGGCCTTAGAGTTTATCGACCTCTTCGGTCACCACCAAGAACACACCAACCTCTAAACCAATCTCCCCTCCTCCGGAGTGAGCCGAGCGTTGAGAGAGCTTTGAGGCTAGCTCGTGCCCATCCCGGATCAAGTGGTATCAGAGCAAGGTCGTCCTTGAGGTGGTGGTGAAGCTCTCACATGAGCCAACAAAGGCGTTACAACACTCGGTCATACAAGGAAGCGGTATCGGGAGCCATGGAGCCTACACCTTCGGAGAAGAATCCCGAGGAAGTGCAAGAAAAATCTGAGCAAGCCGAGGTAAATAAGTCTCTTGTAGAGCAAATAGCCTCGCTTACAACCATTTTATCTCAGTTTTTACAAGCTCAAGTGGAAAGAGATGAACGACAAGCCGTCGTACACCAAAAGCTCGACGAAATGCTTGTGCACGTCGCAGCTCAAACGAAGACCAATGCAGTTGCCCTTGAAGCTCCGCAAGTTCCAGCAATCTCAGATGATGTTACAGCAGCTATACCTGCTGTACAGTCAAGAGAAAATGCTCCAGAACAGTCCCCGACAAGTTCTGGAAAAACAGAGCCAATCGCGACGCGACCCGAGCTGAAGCAATGTTCTGTTTCGGGAATTCCAGCAAGTTCTGGGTGTATTCCAGCAACTTTTGCAGCGCCATTTCACCCAGGAACAAGCTCCTATATGACGCCTACACCAATGGCATTTCAGTCCATGGCATTTCCGTCCATCCCTCCACCTTATGGTGCACCGAACGCACTCTATCCCTCGATGGAAGGACCCTCGACGTCTCGCCGACCGGGGAAGGAGCCAGCTGAAACTTTCATCGGAGGAAGCATATTTGGAGGAGAAGGAAGCATGGGATGTCCAGTCAAAGTTGAAGCCAAGATCGACTTACCGACATACGATGGAACTCTATCCGGTGAGAAACTCGATTCTTGGTTCGATCAATTAGAGTCATATTTCTGTTTGTATGATTACAATGATGTGCAAAAGATTGCATTGGCTCGTCTTAAGTTATCTTCGCATGCTTTATTGTGGTGGAATACTTATGTGCGATCCCATGATGTGCGAGGAATCTCGTGGGAGATCTTCAAGCATCTTGTTCGTAGTCAATTCTATCCGGTTGGGTATGTGGAAGAACTTTGGAGTCAATGGTTATTCTACCGGCAATCCCGGGATCAAACGGTTCAAGACTATACTTCGGAGTTCCGTCGGAAGGCCCTTGTCTTGGGGATCGACGAGAATGAAGCCGAAGTGTTTAGAAAGTATGTTGCTGGACTTCAACCTCAACATCGCGAGGATCTGAAAATCTGGCCAGCACATACCATTGATGAAGCATGTCGAATGGCCACCGCTTGGGAGCGCAAGGCGAAGCTCAACGCCAACCATGTTTCGAAGGCTCGTGGACAATCATCCAAGCCTTCAACTCCACGAGAAGCAAGTGCAGTCCAAGGGCCACCAAAATCTGAAGTTGCCGAGCCCAAGAAGAAGAGCAACGTGTCTTGTGAACATTGCAACAAGCTTGGCCACACAAAGGAGAAGTGTTGGAACCTTCACCCGGAACTCGTCCCCAAGGAGATCAAGGAGCGGAGGAAGCCTCGAGCCGCCATAGTCACCACTAATGAAGAACCCGAGGAGATGGAGGAGAAGTTCTTAGGGGCTGTTTGGTTTGACGTAGTTGAAAAAATGCAGTAGTTAGAAGTGCTGGGAGTTGTAATTTTCTGTTTTCGTAATACAGTAGGTGCGTTTGGTTAGGCGCAGTTCAAACTACTGCAGTTACAAAGTATATGTTTGGTTTGATGCAGTTGAGTCATGCAGTTTAAAATCTGGTGTTTGGTTTGATGCAGTTGAGTCGTGCAGTTTAAAATCTGGTGTTTGGTTTAATGCAGTTGGACGGATATAATAACCCGTGGTAAACTTACCTCCTAACACGTGTTTTTTTTTTTTTTGGTGTAAAAAATATTATAGAATTTTATTATATGTAATGTTATAAAATGTTAAATAATATATGAAATAAAAATTGCCAAATTCCTAGTTAAGCCTTACTTGTATTTTTCATTTATTTTTTTTATGGGTGTTGTTGGTTTATATAATACTGAAAGCTATTTTTTTAGTGAGTGGAAAAAATAATTTTATAATGTTATTTACAATTGTATTAAACATATAGAATATATTACAACTATTATAATTATAAAAAAATATTAAATATATGAAAAATAATCAAATATAACTTGAACATGTACTTGGCTTTACATGTATTGAGAAAAAAAATATACCATTCTTACAAATGTATTTACAAATATATTCGTAAATTAATAATATACAAAATTTTAATAATATACAAAAGATTACAAATATATCATTCTTACAAATGTATTTTACAAATATATTCCACATGCGACGGAAAATTTGCTATTGTGAGCCTGTGCTGCTTCATCCGGTTCCACGAGCGGCCGGTAATATTAAAAATGTTGCCAACTTTTGCTCTCAGTTATCCAAAAGTAACAGAAATCAGCATCGAAAGTACTTATGTGTCATTTGCATATGGTTAACTTTTAGATACCTTACGGCATTGCGCCAAGCATTTAGACGGCACCGAAGCCTAATCTATCTATGAGACAGCACCGATTCTATTTTCGGAATCGACCCCTGTCCGATAAATAGACGACATCGATTTCCTGTCACAGTACTGGCATAATACGAAGACACCTAAAAATAAACCAACTAAAAACTGTTACAATACAGTTTTCCTGCATAAAGTTCTCAAACTAACTGAAAACTGGTATAATACATATTTCATGCATTTGTTGGTTTGATTGGTTCAACTGCACAGCACTGCACAAACTAACTCTCGGCATATACACCCCAAAACAACACCAACTATAAAGCACAAATTTCTTGAACATGAAAGCAGATCTGGGACTGCACAAGCACCAAACTATAAAATGAACAAATACACAAACTACCTCCAAGAATTACAATCTCAAAAGTCAAGCCCAACTACACAAACACCTCCAAGAATTACAGTATCACCCAGCTCAGCAACAGGTTAAAAATCACATATCTGTGCAGTCCACTTGGGACAGCAGTCCCAAAACTAGAGTCCAAATATCCTTGCAGCATCCTCATAACTGCACAAGTACCAGAACTGCAGCCCTTATCAACACATAAATAATGTACCCATAACTACTATAAGCATCAACAGCAGTTCTGGGACTGCACAAGCATGTATTTCCATAACAAAAACCTTGCAAACAGCAATTATAGAATTTCACAACTGCAGTTCTGGTACAAATACTTTCAGTCCAAATGTAGCCCCAAACAGTCCCAAATGCTTCATAACATAGCTTTGCTCATAATAACAACACACATATAAGCACCAGTACCAGAACTGTAGCCCTTACTACTGCACAGAAAATATACCAGAACTTAGCTTTACTCATAATAACAACACACATATAAGCACCAGAACCAGAACTGCAGCCCTTATCAGTGCAGTCCCATAACAGCAAATCAGCCTGTAGTGTTAAGTCCAAAGCAAACCAGCAGCCCATAACACATATAAGCACAACATACACAGAACGATCTGATTACAGTCCCATAATAGCACAGCAGTATGCAGTATTACATACCCAAGCAAACCAGCAAATGCACAGATGTAACATATCCCACAGTCCACACCATCCCAAACCACACAAACAAAAAAATCAGAACATTAGTAAGGCAACTTTACGCATTGAATAAGTACTTTCTCAAGCTGTAGTTTGGACTTCATCATAGAGCATTTTATTATTCATAACCCTGCATACATTAACAATGTCAAGAAATCATAAGTCATAAGGTGAACAACTACATATACACATATACAGATCATACACATATATAGATCTGAAAAGCGTTAATGTATACAAATAGGAATTTGAGAAAATTTATAGTATTAGATGCGTACCTTAGTATGCAGGCGCGAGATCGGTGAGAGAGACAGCACGAGAGGGATCAACGGGGCAGTCACAGAAAGCCTCCAAGAAATAGATGTGGAATGACAGAGAGGACTCGAATCGAGAGAAGGAGGTGATCGGACCCACCGCCGACAACGCTCGCAAAGGACCACAACCGCAAGGATTCGAGAATACGGACTAGGGTTTGCAATCGCGCAACGCGCTCGCGTATTTGCAACCACCGACGATGGCGATCCTAGGAAATCTAGGATCGGAGGGTAAAACCCCTTTTGAAACGATCGATCACTGGAAAATCGCTCAAAAGGGGGACGAGAGAGATGCGATCGCAGACAGCGAAGGACGACAATCGCGAACAGCCTCCTCAAATCTTGCAGTTTCAACTGCGGCAAAGAGTTCAAAATCCAATCTCAAATCGCTAGCTCGCGCAGGAAATCCAACTGCGGCCTTTGAGATCGCAGTTTCAACTGCCGCAAATCGCAATCGAACTGCAGCATTTCTATGGCGGGCCCCACGAACCGCTGCGAACCAAACGCTGGAATTTTCACTACCGTTTTCGAACTGCTGCAGTGAAGCTCCAAGTGCAGCGATCCAAACAGCCCCTTAGAGCAAGTCGTTGAAGCCGATCCCACTCTAGCTCTTGTTGTGAATGAAGCAAAGGAGAAGGAGCGAGAGGTCCTCTTCCGGCTGAAAATACAAGTGAAGCAAGAAGTGGTGGATGCCGTCTTTGATCCGGCTAGCCAAAAGAACCTCATCTCTCAAGAGTTGGTGGAGAGACTCGGCCTAGAAGTGAAGCCACATCCAAATCCTTCCGTTCTAACATGGTTCAAACGAGGAGATCGAGTAAGGGTGAGATACCAACGCACTCTTAAGTTCGCTATTACGAAGCATTTTATTGATGAAGTTGTATGTGATGTTGTGCCTTTGGATGTGTGTCATGTTATACTCGGGAGTTCATATCTTTATGATCGTGATGCTATCTACTATCGTCGTGATCTAAAATATCGTTTGAAGAAAGATGATAAGGAGTTTGTCATCCAAGGATTGTGTTGGGAAGGCAAGCGTGTTGCCCTCTCTTCGTTCGAGTCTCTTGTCGCCATTCAAGAGCAAGTCATTTCAGCAAAGGAAGGTGTTTCAGTCAAGGTTCCTAGCTGGAAATTTCAGTCACAAAGCAAACCAACTCAAGCGGGACCAATGCTTCAAGTCGGAAGTCTAAAGTTGCCTCTTTTGAAGCCAATGCCGGAGCATTCGGCTTATGGAAGGGGAGTATTGATCCAGGAGGATCTTAGTCGACGCCCAAGTCGAAGAAACGCGGCCAAGCCTACGCCACATCAAGGCTCTCACGCCAAGGACGCGCATGTCGCGCACATAGCACATCAAGAAGTTCAAGTGCAAGTTCAAGCAAGTTCCAGACCAATCCAAAGAAGTTCGAGCAAGTCCAAGGCCTTCTCGAAGTCCTTGCCACCTCAAAATGGCGGTACCAAGTCATGCGTCACATCAGGACGCGAAGAGAAATCAAAATGCCCAAGGGCGCCCGTGCGCGCCTGTGCTCACCCGGGCGCGCTCGGCGCGGCGCGCGGCGCGCGGCCACAGCGCCTAAGCGCGAGAAAAGTTCAATCTTGCTGTAATTAAGTTAGTTTCTTGTAATTAGCTTAATTACATGTGTCCCCTAAGTGTCCAAGTGTCCCATAAGGTGTCAAAAGCTTCTAGAGCTTACACCAAGTGTCATTAGGAGGTAATTTGTCATTTATCTTTTAATGATGTAATTAGTAGTAGACTCTAGAGTTAGTGAGTCACAACTTTCTGTATTTATCCCCTTTGGGCTGCATTTTGAATGTTAAGCTTAGTCTCCATACTAGCTTCAAGTAAAAATCCAAGTTCCAAGCTCAATCGAGCAAACTAGCTCACCCGAGCTCAAAACAAGCTCTCACCCGAGCCCATTTCAGTCTTAGCTCCGGCGACCCTTCCCTAACTCCGATAACCGGAGTTTCTACAGCCCACTAGCTTCCCTACAGCCCCCCCTAGTCGAGCCTTAGAGTTTATCGACCTCTTCGGTCACCACCAAGAACACCACCAACCTCTAAACCAATCTCTCCTCCTCCGGAGTGAGTCCGAGCGTTGAGAGAGCTTTGAGGCTAGCTCGTGCTCATCCCGGATCACATATCCATGACGTCTTCCATGTATCCATGTTACGGAAGTGTCTAGCCGATCCGACCGCGATTACGGTGCCGATGTTGCAACCGGTTCAGTCTGATCTTACATATACAGAGCAGCCGGTACAGATTCTGGATCGGAAAGAGAAAGTGCTGAGGAACAAGTCGTTACCGCTAGTAAAGGTTCTGTGGCGCAACCAACGTTTCGAGGAGGCGACTTGGGAGCCAGATGCAGATATCCGAGCGCGGTACCCGTTTTTGTTTGATTCGGAGGACCGAATCCCCTAAGTGGGGAGGAGATGTGAGGTCCGTGTTTTGGTTTGCTATGTTTTGAGGTGTTGCATGCATGTCTAGAATGCCTAGTTAATGTGTGTTTGTTGCGTGTCGTAGGGTGACTCGACGCAAGCGGCTTAAGTGTTGTTTTTGCTTTGTTTTTGGGTTGGCCGAGACTTTCGGTCGACCGATCCCATTTTTCGGTCGACCGAAACCTGCGCGATGCCCGTGCATAAATACAGCACTTACGCGATTTCGGGTAGGTTATTTCATTTACTGCCTTGGCCGAGTTTTCCCCCATTCCCAGCAGACCTAGGTAAGTAAATGCCATCATTATTGTTGATTTCTACCCTTCCTAAGCCAATAATCCTTAGAAACCTAATCTCCCGGTTGTTCTCTTCGCGTAGACTAGAGTTGTTGGGCGCGATCGTAACTCCCCGGGGTTTGGACGTGGGTTTCTTGCTTAGCTTGTGAGGTGAGTCGGTTCTCACCGATGTGTATGCGAATGTGTTTGACCGAATGCTATGCTTATATGCATATATTGATGTGTAAGGTGTGTTAGACATTTACTATGTTGTATGTCTAATTTTGTGGGTTATAAACCCTAATGATGTTGTGATATGGTAGAGATCGTGCTGTATATGCTATGATGCTCTTGTATTGCTATTTATGCAAATTTGGTTGCTATTATGCAAATTTGAAATGAGAACATGATATTTATATATATCTTCGCATATGTATGAACTATGTTGTGATGCTTAATGAACATGCTAATTATGTTTAGATGTTATTGAGCATGCTCGGATGTAGAGGACACCTCTAGGGACATCCGTTTTGTATGTGACTTAATAGAACATTTGGGTGCTATAGGGTCGTATCTCTGCCGGCCACTCGAGTAGATCCGTTCAAAGGGAATAAACCCGGAGGGCGAGGGCTCGGGTGGCGAGGGCGGAGAGATCGGGCTAATGCACATGGCTTGTAAAAATATAAAAGATTTTACCTAGTATTCGTAAGTCTCGCTTCCGCCTTATCCGTGGAGGCCGTGGGCCTGGATAGAGGTGTTGTGAGGAGCATGGGAGACCAGAATACTTAGGTGATGTGGTGCCTCTAAAGAGGTCAGTGAGCGCGGTTCCGATCACCAGTTGGCCGAGGTGGTGGCTGCGAGTGCGAGGCTAGGTAGCATACGGCATAAACCCTAGTATCCCCCAATAAGCGCTGTGGGGTCGCCTTCACTGTTGTGTGGTGTTGGTGTTGTCCGATATCGATACGGCGACGTGGACCAAGACCTTGGTATTGTGCGGACGTGTCCGACTGGGTAGCTCCCGAAGTTCCGATGGACTGGGTATAGGTGTCCTAGGGACCAGGGGCTTGCGCTACTCGTAGGGCCAGCCTTGCCAGAACTGTTACATAACATGATACTGACAATCCGTTGGGATTAGAATGTCACGCTAATATAACCAAGAATGCATAAGACTTTGGTTGGGTGACAATACGCGATTCGAAATAGCATTCTACTTATGTTCATACACATGTTTGTATGTTTATTGTCATTGATATATTTAATAATGACTTGTGATTGTGTGCGGTGTGCGGTGTCGCGTTGGTTGCACCAGGGGAGGTCGCCAACGGGCCGCTCACTGAGTTCTATCTAGGACTCACCCCTCCTGTTGTCCCTTTTTCAGATCCGACCGATAAGGGCAAGGGACCGGTGTAGGTCGTCAACGAGTGAAAGAAAAGGGATAGTAGGTATCTTTTGGGATGGGTGCTAGACCTGTTGGATATACATTTTGTACTAAGTCTTGTAGCTCATTTTGTATTTACATAGCATTATAGTTGTAAAAACCGAAGCATTGACCTACACGTTTTGTATTTTGGATTTGGAAAGCTATTAGAGTATAAACTCTAGAAATGTAAAGTTTAGACTCTAATAGCTATAGTTATGAAAATGGTTTGAAACACTTGTATTTGAAAACAAGTTTTATAAAGCTTTTGTTATTTGTATAAAAAAGTGCGATTTGTGAAAAATGTGGTTTGAACTCTTAAAAATGAGTTGGAATGGTTTGAGCATGTGTATATACTTCTATATAAGTTGTGCATGCTATTGGTTTGGATCGGTTGAGCTTATTTTAAAATTTGAAGCGTTAAGCTCTAGTTTTACCGTATTTTGGTAAAAACGTGTTTTTGGGGATAACTCCGTGCTCCGAAGGTATTTCGGATGCTTGGAAGTACTCGCACGTGTATCTTGGGATGATATGTGTACGTGCGGGGTTGATTTCCAAGATCCGGTGGAAATACGCGAATCGAGGCGTTGAGTTCCTCATTGCTGAAAATGGGTGCTATCGAGTATCTCCCTGTTAGCGCTCTGGGATCGCCTCCACTGTTGGGTGTTGATGTATCAGCTATGCACGAGCTGTTGTCAAGACCTTGGAACTGGCCCAGTTGGGTTTCGAGTTCTGAAACAAACATAAAATGGGACTAACCGAGTTGGGTTAGTATATCACGCTAACTTAATGCAAGAAATGGCATAACTTGTTAGCTTAGTGACTTTGGTGACATGTATGTTGACATGCTTTTATATTTTTATGCTTAGCATGTTTGAGTTGAAATATGCTATACATTGATTACAATTCCTATGTTGTGGATTGGTTGTGTGGTGCCACATTAATCTTGGGGAGAGATTAATGTGCCGCTTACTAAGTCTTATGACTTATGCTCTTTACTTCCCTTTTTCAGATCCAGGTGTTAAGGGCAAAGCCCGTGCTAGGAGCGCTAGCCTTCGTGAGGATCTCATATTTTGGGAATTTAGAAGAAGGTATACATTTTGGGGGTTAGATCGATAGGTTCATTCTAATCCTAAGTAATGTATAAAATGTTTTTGAAATCTTAATGTAAAAGGTTTGTAAATTGTAAGTTGTGAAGCACTAACTTGCACTCTTGTAGACAAATATTTTTGTATAAAGTTTTATACATGATTTTGGTACTAAGTGTTAGTTATAAACTTACGTTGAAGTTTAAACTCGCTTGGTCATATATATAAAGTTGTATATTGAGTTGAATATACAAATTTTAGTGAATGGTGCAAAATGTGTTATATTGTTCTAAATTCAAGCTTGTAAGTTTTAACATGTGTATTTAGGCTAGTTGAGCCTATGTTAGCTTACAAAATGGAATTTAGATCAAAATTGTAGATTTTGGCACCTTTAGTACTTAAGTTTTCGTATTTTTGAAAACTTTACGATTTTGGTCATAAATTGTTGTTTTATGATCTAAACTAAGATTTGAAAGTTTGTACACGTGTATTTAGTTGTTATACAAGTGTGTACAATTATACTTTTCATGTTGGAATTGAATTACGGAAATCGAGGGTGATTGTAATTCATTTCTAAAACTGTTTTCTGAAGTTTCTGAGATTATCGGTCGACCGCAGGACTTATCGGTCGACCGAAACATTTATTTTCAACGGTAAACTCTATAGGATGAACTATCGGTCGACCGAAACATTCGGTCGACCGATAAAAAGTTCTGTTTTAAGGATTTTCAAAAACGTATTAAATGGTTTTTTATTTCGATTTCGATGATTTATATGATAAATACGCACATATCTAAGATATATGACACTTCCAAATTTCTTAGAAAAATACAGGCTGAGCCGGGATTTGCGAATTTGTGTCGTTTTCACATTTTTAAATTCTAAAACGAGTCCGAACCTTAGCTTTTGATCGATCTCTGTGTATCAATGGGAAAGATTGATATTTCGAGATCGTTTGTAAGCTTCATGTGACATCTAAGCTACCCATCTTTCCCGTGGGAGGCTTGCGTGCCAGGTGTTCGGTCTCCGGCTCACCTTTGTTTTTAAAAGGTATTTGTGTTGGATTCGAGTTGGGATCCATCTTGTAAAGGATTTCTAAGCTTTCCGCTGTGATTTTCGTCTGACCCGGGTTCCGGGGTCGTGATAAAAACCCCCCAAACAACACTAAAAACAGCCCTCACCAACTCTCACCTGCTCCGACCGGTCGACCGAAAACCACAACCGGTCGACAAGGGGAGTATGGTGGACCGGTCGACCGATATGTTCTGCGGTCGACCGATAATTTAAATTTGTTTTACCGCTGGTTCGTAAGAACTATCGGTCGACCGATAATGTGGACCGGTCGACCGATAATAGCCTCTGGAATAAGAATTTTAAATTCGATATAAACGAGTTTTGATTTAAGTTTTGGATGTTTATTTGGATTTAGTGGACATATCTAAGGTATGTGGCACTTCCCAAATGTTTGTAAAAATACAGGTTGAGCCGAATTTACGAATTTGTGTCGTAAGTTTTCCGTAAAAGTATTTTGACGTTTCGGACCCTAGGTTGCTATGGATTTTCTTGTATCAATGTAGGAGATTGATATATTAGGATCTATAGCAAGCTTTGTTGGACCTCGCGGTGAAGTTCACCTCCTCCGTGAGCGGCACCCGGGTTCGAAAGTCCAAGACTCGGCTCAAGCTTCTTAAATTGATTCAAATTGTTCTATAAGCATTTCCAAACTCATTTTAAAGCCATAAAAATTTTATGCTTCGACCCGTCGGAGCTCCGTCTATTTCAGCTGTTTATTTTGGGCTCCCGGCGGATCGTCCCCGACCCCCCTTTCCTTACCCCGTCGCGGCCGCGCCCAGTATCAGAGCTTGTGTAGCTTAAAGTTTCCTAAAATTTAAAACTTGTTAATAAATGGGGTGTGTTAACGAGTGTTAGGGTAATTAGTGTAAATCGTTAATCTCGAGTCGTTGTGGATCTGACCCACCGTCAAAACTAGGCGGTAGCAACGTATGAAAGTGTGCCAAATAACGCATATAATGCTCCTGCTCTGGATCCTCTATCACCATTTCGGCCTGCACTGGTACGGCCTCACCCTCTCCGGGAACGTTGACCGGATCAGGGACTTGGGGATTCTCAGCTTGTTCGGCCCCGCGCTCGTCTAGCACTGCCCGAACAACCTCCCTCAATGTCTTGACCAGGTCCGCATCAAGACGCGGTCCCTCCGGTACCTCCGGACTAGGAACCCGTCCTTGGCGTCTATGTGGTGGCGTCCTGCAACCACAACCGACCTAAGTTAACGAATTACACTATTCATCCTACACTCATTTTCACAACCCATTTATTTGCCAAATTTTAATTAATCGGAAAGTATTAAGTTACACATAGCTCTGATACTATAAAATGTCACGACTCGCGAGCCGAGGGCCGCGACGAGTGGAAATAATTTTTCGCAAAGAAATAAAAATAAATAGTTTTGCGGAAGCTTAAACAATCAAGAAGTTCATTTCAAATCTCCAAATACTCAAAACAAAATCTCCAAGATCAAATAAGGAAGAGCCTGATACGGTCTAAACACCAGCACCAACGAAGTGCTTCTCGTTGTTGGTACGGGATGGATCCCAGATAAGAAACTACGACGTACCTACTCGTCTGACCACCGACTACGACACCAACAAGTAGGGATCATCACAAACAACAGAATAACGAACAACGCATCGTGTTACGAACGAACAACACACCGTGCTACGAGCCACATGAAGCTCGATGACTGTAATACCCCGGGAAAGGTCACGTGGGAGTGCTACAGTGATTTGGTGGATAATTAACAACCATAACACCCCTTAATCCCTGTATAAAATCCCCACTTGTAACCCTAAGAAAGGGGGAAGAGAGACAGTACAATACTTGTATCCACAAGGTATACATAGTGAACGTTTGGGGGACTCCGCTCCTCTCCGTCGTTTTTCTAACCTCATTCGAGGATTTTCCACGTTAAAAGAAGTGTCTTGTTAACCATCTTGCTTAACGGAGTCCCTCCGTTCATATCACCAACACGAATTCCCATCCGTAACCCAAATCATCCACAGGAGATCTACGTAGTGTACGCCATCCCAATCCTGGTGAGGATAAACCCATCAGCATCATCTGGCGCCATCCGTGGGAATCGGCGCACACCTGCACCGAAGATCTCTCCGATCCGTTCGACATGGTGAACACTCGAAGCCAACCAGCTTGTCAGTCAGCCTCCCGAGCACGCCCAAACACTCCAACTCCGACTCAACTTCCTTCTCCACCGATATCGACGCCTGATGGCGCCGGACCCTCTCGTGCCCGGAAACACCCGTCTCAATCTTTGAATGCGTATAAGCGACAACTCGAAATCTTAACTAACCGTTGGTCCAACAAGTATACAGGAACCGTTCGAGCGGCGTTTGAGAAAAAACATAACCACCGCCGCATCGCAGCAGGCTCAAAGCCGTCAGTCGGGGCGAGATCCAGCACGCCGTTTGACAATTAGAGAAAATAGGGAAAATAACAGGAGGGAGTATGCTTTCGACAGACTCGAACCTGCTAACCCTCCACCACGACAAGAGCCTGCACGCTCGTTGGGTCAAGCCGCTCAACGATTACCACATCAAAACCAGCGCTCCGCGAGGGACCCACCCGGTCAAGACCCGAGACGACGAGAGTCTCACCACGAACGACGACTATCCACACATTCAAGTAAAGACGAGTTGTGAGGTCCGTATTCGGATTTGTTTTAGTTTTTGAGTTTATGTGCATGCTTGGCTATGTATGCGAATTTCGGCGTGTGACCTTAGATTTCGCGTGCTTAGCGTTTTGCGTGTTGACAGGTCTAGGACGGGCTGGCCTACTAGGGGACCCGTCGGCGCGAGGACGCGTTTCGAGTCGAGTTGACCGATTGCTGAAATCTTTTCTGTTATTACTGATTTCAGGGTTATCGGTAGACCGATTCCTGTTTCGGTGACGATCGGAGTAAGGTGAGGTTGGTAGACTGGTTATTTGTGTGTTTTGGGGTTTTTCTTTCCTTCCACCTGCGAGCTCGTGCTGTGAGAGCCCTAGGTAAGCCCCTTAGGTCCTCATCTCATTTTCTTTGATTTTCTTGAAATTAAATTTGATTTCCTCACTCTTCCGATCCTCCTCTACGCGTAGATACCATTTTCTTGCGTTTTGGCGGAGCGACGCGGTGAGGGCTGCGGGATTGCCTTAAATTCGAGGTGAGCGGTTTGCACCGAGTGTGTATATGGTATGCTTGGTGTGCTAGCATGTTTGTGGTATAAACTATGTGTTAAATTTGACATGTTGGTACGCTAACAATGTGAATGACAGTTTATAATTAAGTGCATATGATATAGCCAATGTTATGAACATTGAGTGGATGCTATTATGTGATGTTGACGTTCATGCCAAATGTAGTGTGACAATACGATTATGCGCGAATGTAGAGTAAAGGACTCTAGAGACATTCGACATGTGTGACCTAAGCTTAATCCAAAGCGGATACCATGTATGCCTTGAGTTGTGAAATCGAGTGGGGTAAATTTACCTTGGTGCACTCGTAAGACTTGTGTGCTTGCTATGGGGCCTTGTGATGTTCCAAATTGGGGTCGTCGAACCTTGGTTACGTAGCTAGAACGGTTGAAAGGAACCGGGAGGGCTAGGGCTCGGGGACTAGGAGACGATTGGACCAATTAGAACATAAGCACAATTAATGAATGATGCCTCTAGGGAGGTCGGTGAACGCGGTTTGAAGTCGCTCATTGGCCCGGGTGGCGGCTGCGAGTGCGAGGCTCGGTTGCATAACGCGTAAAGAGCCGAGTAGCCCCTATTTTTGCGCTGTGGGGTCGCATCACCGTAGGGTTGTAGTCGCGTGGGATGTCCGACGGCGCGTACAGACTTTGGTAGCGTGGCGGATAGAGCTCACATTGAGAAGACTTGGGTTGTGAGGACGGGTTTAGTTCCTCAATCCCGGGAGTCAGTCGCTAGTGGGTCCGCTTACCAGAATGAAAATATGAGAGGATGACCTTGATTTGGGGTTATGAACCGCTGACAAAAATAAAGCTATGCATAATTGGTTAGTTGGGTGTACCTTGCACGATTGCAAGAAACTTGATGTGCATGTGATTTGATGACTTGTATATCGTATGTGTTTGATTTTGATGTTGTGTTGTGGTGTCGCATGGGTGCCCGTGGGGGACGCCGATGCGCGCTCACTGAGTCTTTTTGACTCACTGCTCTTGTTGCTTCTTTTTCAATCGTGCGCGAAGGAAAGAGCAGCG
>MJHO01000135.1:414048-477285 GCA_002076135.1 Xerophyta viscosa | reverse complement strand
TTGCTTATGATCAAGTACAGATGAGTAACTCCTTATTTTAGCCTCTACTTATTCATGGTCTTGCGTTTTTTGCAACAAACCATAATAATTTAGTCAAATATAACCTCCATTCCAAGTGGCGTAAAACTATGAGACAAATCTTTGCGTTTTTCGCAACGAGACTTATCTAATCGGTTTACCCACTTACACACTGGTATGTGTGAATGATTAATACCCAGTGCTTAACCTAAGTAACCATGCGTGTACACATCAAGTCAATTAGGTCAAACACTTGACTCTACTTCATCATTAATGGAGGGCGGCTAAGGTTTTTCGCAGAGCTAAAACTATAAATACTTGAATTTAAATCTGAAGGTTTAGAGAATCAATTTTTAAGCAGATTATGCTTTTAAGGTCTCATCTTATTATCCTAGCATGCATTTCTATGTTTGATCATAACAAGGCATGTATCGCATACAAGGCATGTTACAAAGCACAACGTGATAACAATTATCAAACCATAGAAAAATAAGCATGCTAAACCACCAGATGATCATAGACATCTACCTAATCCACTCGAGCTACTGAGTGGAATCTAATGTGTATGTAGTAGCTTGCATCTGATGCACTTGATTGTAATTCCTCGAACTTCTTCCCGAACTTCTTCGTCCCGCTGTGAACTCTTCACGATCTTCAATTACATAATATTTTATATCCTACTACATCTTTTCTAAAAAGCAAAAAAAGGATAAAATAAAATTAATTATTACACGGGAACTTGCTTTTCGAAGAGAGAGAGGCATAGCACACAGGCTATATTTTACATTACAAAAATTCCTACTATATACACTCTAGAGTGGCCTAGTCCATGATCATCCTTCACACAACACATACATCCATAACATTGAATAAAAATAAACTAGATAATTCGATCACGACGACCTAACATAGTCTTTTGAACTAATTCAAAATTTTAATTCGTTTAGATTCCAACTCTTATTAGTGTGCGGTAAAATTACATCCATCGCATATAAATTATAATATTAACGATTAATATATTTCGTCGTGATCAAATATCGACGATTATTATAGCAAAGCCAAAGATAGCTCTGATACCACTGTTGGGTTATCGGGGTCGAAAACACAACAGATGCGCAGCGGAAATTTAAAAGTTTTAATACACAAGCCCCGTGTACCCGAATACAGGATCACATTGGTATGCTATAATAATCGCAACAATTACATCACATATAAACCAAGTATGATAATTAAAATTAATCTAATTAATTTTAACGCGATCCTATCATGCATCTAATCGCGGTACGAGTTTTATCGAAATACTTTGGCGGGTCGAACACGCAACGTAACAATCCTCAGATTCTGATGAATAGAGCCGCGAAAATACCCGGCCTCTAATGTAAGTCCATGTTGAGACGCTCGCGAAACCGAAATCCGATTTTAATCAAATTAAAATTGAATTTGGGCCTGCCTTGAATGGATCGGATCCAATAGGCCCGTGTGAACAGTGTCACCTTCTTCCTTGCGTCTGCTGCTACCGACGCTCCCGATCACCATCCGAAGCTCACCCGTGACGCTCGCCGGCGCTGTCTCTGCTCAGCAACCCGTCATCGTCGCCGTCGTCTTCTCAAGCCGCCGGCGCCGGCGCTTCGCCGAAAACTCTCGTCGGTGCAACAATTACACGCGACAGCCAGACGCTGCAAATTCGCCGGAGCTTCAAGTCGTCCTCGTCGGCTTGCTGAGGCGAGGAGCGCGAAGGTTCGTTGGAGTTCCAGGCGCTATGCAATCAGCCGAAGCTTCAATGAAAACGGTGCAGTCAGCCGGAGCTTCACCGAGCGCGGTAGCTTTAGCTCTCAAGCTCGCCGTCGTCACACGACGGAGGAGGAGGATGGTGGTGGCGGCTAACCGATCAATGGAGGAGGTCAGGCCGTGCTAGCCGCCTAGGGATTCCTGGTTGCGATCGGCGCCGTCACTCTTCTTCTCTCGCTGCCGAAGAGGATTCTGTACATACATATATATAGTTGCATGTATTACACGTTAAATCCACTTCTTTGCTATTTTGCAAAAAACGCCCTCAAGCATTTTGCAAAAGCTTAGGTCCAACACTTTGGACATTGGCAAAAGCAACCCCTCAAGCATAAATTTTCGGTTTTTCGCGATCGCATCTCATTTGCGTGTGACCCATTAGGTTCAGTACCACGCCGGCAGTGAATAAATAGTTAATTCAACTAATTAACAAATAATTAATTCAACCAATTAATTATATTTATCCACAGATCATGGTTAACGTCTAGCAACGTGCCACGACCACCCGTGTGGTATGAATATGAATATTAATATTCATCACTTGAAACCTTTATTCGAATAGTTCCCATGCCCTATAATCCTTCTGTTCCTTTCTAACATCCGAATAAGCTTAGAGTATGGATATCTGTCAAACTCTAATATAGCTCAATCAAATGTATATGTTTTAATAGATTTGCTCGTCTGTGACATTAAGAACATTTCTTAATTCACATCGTACCTCGGCCAAGGATTTTCTGAGCTATTTCTATTCAAAGACACATAGGATATTCTCTTCCTTTATAGGAGGTTACAGAGTCTCTATTGGTTATCATCTATCTTCCTGTGCTATTATTTGTACCCAGATGGTTCCCTTGTACAGCTGAGCTATACTTGGAAACACACTAAAGTATAAATCATGTACACATAAGATACTATGATAATCTCAAGTCTGAGGATCAAAGCATAACTATCACACTGAAGAATTACCATTGACAGACTCCATTGGTATTCTTCGAGTAAGTCAGTTCAGTGAACTCATTCATCCAATGAGCACCTACACACTTGCTTCAGTGTCGACTACACGCGTAGTAATGAGATCACTACTCTCATCGTATGAGCAAGCAAGCTGTGTATTAGTCTTTCCGGTGACATTGAGCCCCTACTCAATGCACCTATGACTAAGAACATTCTGGACTTAGGTTTATAAGATATTAGGTATCATTATCATGATCAGCTATCATGATCCTAATTCTGTTGCCTTAGTCCACGGGGTTTATCACATACATTCATACAACATATTAAATATGACGATGCGATAAATAAATAAATAACCATAATCAAGTAAAAGGGTTTATTACAAAATATGTTCGCCAAAATATCCAGTATTATTGGCTTTTAGGGCATTTATTCTTTCACTATCGTCCCAATTTTACTCGATAAAGTCGATTAAGCTTAAAATCTTGATTTACACAATTAAATGTATTTTGGCTTAATTTGAGACTATTTGGACGTATAGAATTGTTTATAATTCTAACGGGGCCGCATACGAACGAGAAATTTTCGCGATAATCGAATATTTAAATAAGAGGGGCCATGTTTGCTAAAACAGAAAATCGATACCCAAGGTTGTGTAAAATCTGGAAGGGTCATTTTTGTAATTTTGCAAAGATATGGATTTTATATGCAATATAAAAAATAACGTTGCCGTTACCGCCGGCCGACGCACGCGTAACGCTTACGCTCACGTTGCCTTTGTAACCGACGCCCACCAGCCCTATATGTACAGCCGACAACGACAACGAAAAGGGGGAGGAATTCCGACGCGAGACGGAGGAGGGAGGTGGCCGGAGAGAGGGAGAACCGATGGAAGCTTCGGCCAAAACAAAAACAAAACAAAAGAGAACGAGAGCGAACGAGAGTGAGCCGGTTGCAAGTTGTCAGGAGCTTCGCCGACCATCTTCAAAGAAGACGCCGCTGCCGCACGGCTTCATCGTCGCTGCCGCCGGCGGAAAAGCTTAAAAAACCAAAATCAACGCATTCGAGGTACGCGTCCAAACACCACGATTTTCGTTGCATCATAGTCTATATACCATATATATCACGTGACACCGCCGTGGCTTCGCCAGCGGCGAGCCACGGCGGCGAAATATAAAAATCATTTTTGATAACCGAATTACACCCTCAAATATCTTGTTGTACAAGCGTCGAAATCAAATTTTGACACCGCCATTGAATCCGGGACCGTCGATAACCTTAAAAAACATATATAGGTTGAGACGGCAGGCGGCGTCAGCCGCGAGCTCGCGGCCGATCTTAAAAAAAAAAAAGCAAGAAACGAAGACGACGACCGGCTCAGCCGGTCGTCACATAATAAAACTGATGCACGCGGGAGGGGGGGGGGGGGTTAACCTCATGCGCATCCAATTCGATCGGATCCGAGCTCGGGCTCAGTCAGTTTCATTTAGAACGAGCCAAATTCAAAACGATCCGAGCCATTTTGCATCCGATCGAGCCCAAATCGAATCTGACTGAGCCATTTTAATTCTGATCGAGCCATTTTTAATTCTGATCGAGCCATTTTGCTGTAGACTTAACCATTTTGACCTTTGACCTAGAAATCCATTTAGTGACTCATATCTATTTTTAATCAATTTTAATCACTTCTAATTGGAATTTAAGCTATACATTTTATAAATTCATTAAATTTAAATCTTGTTTTAACAAATAATCATAAAAATAGGTATATGACATGTACATATGAGTCACTAGGAATCCATTTAGTGACTCATATCTATTTTTAATCAATTTTAATCATTTGTAATTGGAATTTAAGCTATACTTTTTATGAATTCATTAAATTTAAATCTTGTTTTAACAAATAATCATAAAAATAGGTATATAACATGTACATATAAATTTGGAAGAGATGAATATTTTTTCGAAATAAATTTTTAATAAACGAGTAAAAGAAAACCGATGGATATTGCTTCTTTCTCAAAATTACATGACATATGTCTATTTATAATTAATTTTTTTTTAAAATTTATAAACTAATAAAATGAAGGTTGAGATGGATATTTCTTCCTAACAATTAACAAAACACGTCTAGATATTTAATAAATATTAGGAATGAGATGGATATTTCTTCTCATCCAATAAAAAACATTGCATGAAATCTTTTAAAATACATAAAAAAGATCCGGTGGATACTGGTTCTTCAAATAATAAAAATCACATCGTATAAAATATTTTAAAATACAGAGAAAGATCCGGTGGATACTGGTTCTTCAAATAATAAAATTACACTTCATAAAATATTTTAAAATATATGAGAAATCCGATGGATACTGGTTCTTCAAATAATAAACATCTGATCCAGGAGGCTCTTGGACCGAGACCGAGGTAGGCAAGACCAAGGCTGAGACCGAGGTGGCCAAGGCCGAGACCGAGGTGGGCATGACCGAGACCGAGGGCTAGACCGAGGCGCTTGGACCGAGACTGAGGTAGGCAAGACCAAGGTTGAGACAGAGGTGGGCATGACCGAGACCGAGGGTGAGACCGAGGCGCTTGGACCGAGACCGAGGTAGGCAAGACCAAGGCTGAGACAGAGGTGGGCATGACCGAGACCGAGGTAGGCAAGACCAAAGCTGAGACCGAGGTGGCCAAGGCCTAGACCGAGGTGGCCAAGGCCGAGACCGAGGTGGGCATGACCGAGACCGAGGTGGGCAAGACCGAGGCCGAGACCGAGGTGGGCAAGGCTGAGACCGAGGTGGTCCAAGCCGAGACCGAGGTGGACATGACCGAGACCGAGGTGGACATGACCGAGACCGAGGTGGACAAGGCTGAAGCCGAGATGGGGCATGATCGAGACCGAGGTGGACAAAACCGAGATAGTTCGTAGGCGCACAGAAGACGAAAGGTCAGGCACGGAAGACGAAAGGTCGGGCGTGGAGGACCAAGAGTCAAGCGCGGAAGACGAACAGTCGGTTCAATGCACCTGGACAAAGAGCTCGTTGGAACCCTCAACAGGAATTCATTGTATTGTTAAAGAAGTAGTTAGCAATAATTAATGCTCTATATTTAATGTACTTATGTTTGTTTATAAATACAACAAGAAAATAGGGATTTGGCATCTTTGCCACCCGACCAAAAATTCTATCTCTCCAATCGTAGTGTTCTACCATTCGGCCACCACTCCTAGCTTCCCTAGATCCTTATTATTCATCCTACTTATTCTCCGGGTAGAATCGACCTTGAGACTAAGTCCGGATCAAGTGGTATTAGAGCTGGACGTGAGGAACGCTTAGGAGACGCAGCTAAGCACAGCAAGAATTCCTAGCCGAGAGAAATGGTGATCCAAACAAGGAATAGGAGCCACGGCGAAGACGCAAGAGACTCCACATCCGGTCACGGCCACACAGTCACGGAGGAGCATGGAGATGAGCGCTTGATTCGGATCGAGGAGCGACTGACACGATTCGAGGAGCAGTTCACTATCATGGCAACCAAGACATACAAGACTATTGCGAAGTTGGCAAATGCAACGACCGACCAGATTACAAAGTTGGCGAACTCGACCAACGAGCAAATCTCTAGCTTGGTGCACCTCATGCAACAGATGGTTGGGAACCAAGCACGGGCAGCCACCCCGACACCCGAGCCGAACATGGGTATACCCCGAACGGCGGCGGAAAATGAATCCGTAGAGGAGAGAGGTGAGCCTTCCCATATGCAAGAGGATGTTGAAGTTCCGCGACGCCCCAGCAAGGAGATCATGCAAGAGGAGCCCGAGCCTCAAACCGACGGGAGAATGTATAAAGAAGTACAAGGCATGGCCCCGATCAAGGTTGATGCAAAATTGGAGCTTCCTGTGTATAATGGAGAAGTAGATGGAGAGAAGATAGATGGGTGGATAGATCAAATGGAGAGTTATTTCTCTCTCTATAACTATGAGGACTCACAATGCCTTATATTCGCGAGACTCAAGCTTGCGTCACATGCGCTAATATGGTGGAATGCACATCTACGGGAGTATGGTTCTAAGGGAGTCACGTGGGTGGCGTTCAAGAGACAACTTCGGGAGCAATTTTATCCCTAGGATACGAGGAAGCAAGGTGGAAGAAGTGGCTCTTCCTCAAGCAAGGTGAGAACCAAAGTGTACAGGATTACACTTGCGAGTTCCGGAGACAAGCCTTGGTGATGGGAGTGAGACTGCAAGACCCAGAGATTCTTCGCAAATACCTAGCGGGGTTGCGGGAGGAGTTGTTTGATGAAGTCGACCTAAATCCAATTAAGGATATAGGCGATGCATGCAAGAAAGCCATGGTCTACGAGAAGATTCGTATACGAGGGGTACCCAAATCGAGCACTAAGAGTGGATCAGGCGCGCAAAGGTGGCGGCCCAACCAACCTCTCCAGAAAAGACGAAGGCTAAAATTTGCACACATTGTAACAAGAAGGGGCACACTCAGGCTGAGTGCTGAAAACTCCATCCAGAGTTGGCACCAAAGTTGGGCAAGAGAGCCGAGGGCCGAGGTCAGACCTTAGTCACAATGGTGAATGAAGAAAATCCGACCCCCCTCATGATGGAGGAGGTAGATCCGACCCTAGCACTCATGGTGCGAGCTAAGGAGAAGGAGGTGATGCAAGAAGCCGAGACACCCTCTAATAACAAAGAGCGAGAGGAGCTCTTCACAATGAACATCCAGATCAAAACCAGTATGGTACGCTGCATCATGGATCCAGGATGTTAGAAAAATCTGATCTCGCAAGCATTAGTCAACCAATTAAATCTGGAGACTATCCCTTACGAGAAGCCGCATGTGTTGGAGTGGCTAAATAGCACAAGCGGGGAAATGGAGGTCACCCGACGTTGCAAGGTCAAGTTCGCGGTGACAGCACGGTTCATTGATGAAGTGATGTGCGAGGTGATCCCATTAGACGTATGTCAAATCATCCTCGGAAGTTTATATCTGTGGGATCAAGACACGATTTACTGTAGGCGAGCTCAGCAATATGTTCTCGTCAAGGAAGGCAAGACGTATACCATGGAGCGGACAGGAGGAATGATGACAAGAGCCACGAATGGCATGGTAAAGGTGCCTAAAAATATGTCACTCCTAGTACGGGAGACAACCCATGACCCGATGCAAGAGGGCGGCAAAGGACGGCGCATGGAGCATGCGCGTGGACAGCCGACACAAGGGCAGAAGGGCTCGGGCAGGAAGCGAAGGCGCGCACCGAAGAGGCGTAAGCACACGAGGACATCGGCTACACAAGCTCCAACCCGAAGTGAAGATAATGATCGGGGAAAGGAAGCAAGCAGGTACGGGAACCTCAAGGAAAAACGCGAGTGTGGCTGCGAGGCACCGCCTCGACGAAAGCACTAAACTCATTGCAATGGATCCTAAAGGGGGGAGGCTTGATCCAGGAGGCTCTTGGACCGAGACCGAGGTGGCAAGACCAAGGCTGAGACCGAGGTGGGCATGACCGAGACCGAGGTAGGCAAGACCAAGGCCGAGACCGAGGTGGCCAAGGCCGAGACTGAGGTGGCCAAGACCGAGGGCGAGACGAGGCTCTTGGACCGAGACCGAGGTAGGCAAGACCAAGGCTGAGACCGATGTGGGCATGACCGAGACCGAGGTAGGCAAGACCAAGGCTGAGACCGAGGTGGCCATAGCCTAGACCGAGGTGGCCAAGGCCGAGACCGAGGTGCGCATGACCGAGACCGAGGTGGGCAAGACCGAGGCCGAGGTGGTACAAGCCGAGACCGAGGTGGACATGACCGAGACCGAGGTGGACAAGGCTGAAGCCGAGATGGGGCATGACCGAGACCGAGGTGGACAAAACCGAGATAGTTCGTAGGCGCACAGAAGACGAAAGGATCAGGCACGGAAGACTAAAGGTCCGTAGGCGCACAGAAGACGAAAGGATCAGGCACGGAAGACTAAAGGTCGGGCGTGGAGGACCAAGAGTCAAGCGCGGAAGACGAACAGTCGGTTCAATACACCTGGACAAAGAGTTCGTTGGAACCCTCAACAGGAATTCATTGTATCATTAAAGAAGTAGTTAGCAATAATTAATGCTCTATATTTAATGAACTTATATTTGTTTATAAATACAACAAGAAAATAGGGATTTGGCATCTTTGCCACTCGACCAAAAATTCTATCTCTCCAATCGTAGTGTTCTACCATTCGGCCACCACTCCTAACTTCCCTAGATTCTTATTATTCATCCTACTTATTCTCTGGGTAGAATCAACCTTGAGACTAAGTCCGGATCAACATCACACTTCATAAATATTTTAAATATACGAAAAGATCCGGTGGACACTGGTTCTTTAAACCTTACACTCATACAAATAAGGGACGAGATGGATATCTCTACCTTCAAACATAATACTAATTCGGCGATAAAGAGAAAATGGAAACGCTCTGAGCCCAACATTAAAAAGATAATATTTTTATCACACGAAAACATATATTTTAATATAAGCACATCGACACATATAAATAGGCTTTACATTTTACGTTTATTTTGCGATTATTCTTGTTCGATATATTTATGCATGTCAAAGTAAACCCAAAATCGTTATAATCACTTATAGAGTACTCTCTTTTGAGGGGCGCTGTGGGGGTGTACCGTCTTCCCCACACGTAACCGACGAACGAGCCCATGAATCTCAAAAGTGCCTTATCCGGTTTCCTAATTTTCCATAAAAATTAGGTGGTGACTCCAATAACCCTTATTTTTCTTTAAGGTCGTCAACACACAATTAAACAAATAAATAAACAAAACATATTTATAATTATATGTGTTTGCCAATATATCAAATAATTGGCTTTTAGGCATCTACTCTTTCATGTTCAACGTAATCAATCACCGGACGCAAAGCTAGCAGATCCTCAGGATCAGCAGACGGAAAATGACGGAGCAACCGGTTTGCCCACATGTGATATACAGTATTCAAATACAGGGAAACAACCCTTTGTTCCGGACGTTCTACTGTCTCCTCTAAATAAACCTTAGCCTTCGTCGCTGTGGAGCGCTCAACCGAAGGGCAGCGTGAAGACTATCCTGCTCCATCTTGACATTCTTTAGCCACTCTGTGACGTCCTGGGCGTAGGCCTCAACAGAAGCTTTCGCGCTTGAGCAGCTTTGCTAGAAGAGGAGGAGTGCACGAGATCAGCCTTTACTGGTTCAATCTCGAAGTGCTCAGCACACCTTGTCTGATCCAGCGCTCTGAAACGTGCCTCCGCCTCCACTACTTGCTCGTCCTTAGCCACAGCATCGTGGCGAAGAGCAGTATTCTCCCTCAAATCCTCTACCAGTTTGGCCTCCAAGGATGACAGTTGAAGCCGGGCTTGGAAACACCTCTCCAAGGTTTCCCTCGACCATCCAACAAACTACGAAATAAGTGTCAGAACAAAAGCATAAAATTTCCAGTATCCTATGTCAAACTCAAAGTGTTAGAAGGACAACGCTTACTGTTTCAACAGAGTTAAGGGCGCTGACCACCGCGTTGCCATCCAGGCCCAAAGCTAACTTTGCCAAGCTGTCATGGACACGAACGACAGTCTCCTCGGCAACATCCCAGGAGGTTGGCGGTAGTGGCACAGTGGCCCGACCTTGCAAGACTGACGCTGCAACCACTATGACGCGAGTGGCGTTAAGAGCGGGAAGTGGAGGTGAAAGCGGTAAGGCAAAAGAAAGAGTACAAAAGGAGGAAGAAGAGCCATAAGAGGAAGACGGAGGAGCAGAAAATTAAGGGGCCAAGCTCAATCCCTTCAAAACATGAGCCCGAAGGCCTTCCCTAAAGGAGGGATGGGGAAAGAGAGCCCAGAAATAGCGGAAGAAACGAAACTAGAAGAAGCTACAACCGAATGAGCGCGTTCGGCCATCGAAGAAGGAGGGTGAGAAACAAAATCGCCTATGTCCGGTATCGGCGGCGGTGGTAAAGCGACCAGCTTAGCAGAAGCAACTGCTCCAAATAACTCAACAGAAGCAAGAAGGTCTGCAAGAAGATCACCTTCGGTGCCTTCCAAGTCCCGTGGCTCGGGGGATGAAGAGGATAGGCGGCAAAGAACCAGTGGCAAGACGATAGGCGGTAGAACGCCTCCGCGAGGCAGGGGAGAGAGTCTAGAGGCGCCTTGGCGGTCCAACAAATGGAGCAAATAGCTTCCTCTTTGCTGCTCTCTTCAGCTGGCGAAATTTAGCCTGAAACGTAAACAGAGTCAACACCAACTAATGAACAAATTATAACTTCGCAAGTGCACGAATCAGTTGTGATATAGTGTGCTTAGTACAAGGGTCGATCCCACAGAGATTTGATAAATTAATTCAACTAAATTAATTACACAATTTCCAAAAACAAAACTTCAAACAATTGAACAGAAACCTAAAACAAATTAAAGGAAAATAGATTAAACTAAGAAAATTAATAAAGACGCGGCAATCTCGTAACTTGATTCTGAATCGATGGATGAAAGCCTAGGAATTTGATTTCACCATACATATGTCTAAAATCTGCATGAATCAAGTCAACTCTAGGGTTCATTCTTTCTAATTTATGACTACTCCGTTGGTGTCCGGGTATAATCAAGTACTTCTCATCAATTAATTAACTACGGTGTCTAGTATAATTAATGATGAAAAATCCATTAAGACTAAAATAACAATTTCAAGAACCAAATAGACGTTCTAGCTTAGTGTTTGCATTATACATCTACTCATTCATTCAAAAGAGCAATTTACGATTAAGCATATTGATACGTACTTGTCCTTGCAGCTTGATTGGCCCTGAGGACAAGTAGGTTAATTTTTAGGATCAAGGGAAGATAAGAATCAACATACATAATAGATCAATTTGTTTATTGGAAAAGTTGAGTCGATCAATTTGCTTGGACACCTCTTGCACTCATGCCCGCTGGCCTACTGTGCTGCTTCCGTGCCTGTTGGCCTTCAGCGCCCGTTGGCCTTCTCTGCGCGCCCGTGCCTCTTGGCCTTCCACTCGCCCGCGACCCTTGGCCTTCCGCGCAGCTTCCACGCCTCTTAGCCTTCCGTGTGCCCGCATCCCTTGGCCTTACGCGTGCCTGCGCCTGTTGGACTTCCTCGCGCCCGCGCCTAAGCCATGCCTGTGCTGCGCCAGTGCAGCGCCCATGCCGTGCCTTAGCTACACCTATGTCGTGCCTTTGCCGCTCCTATGCCATGCACCCAAGTCATGTCCACTACATCCGCCTTGACCCAGGAGCCTCCTGAATCACATATGGTGTCTACCATAACCGTATCTCATACAATCGATTTAATTGTATTAATGATGACCAGTCATTAACATAAACTAAACAATTGGATTAAGCACAATGAATGAAACAGAAATAAAATTGAATTTCTGAATTATTCCACATTAATAAACCAAAATATTAATGCGCGAGAACGATCTGTGATCTCCAATGTCTTTCGTGTCTCTTTCCTCCACTAGTTGTGTGTTGTTCCCCTCCGTTTTTTTTTTTTTTTTTTTTTTTTTTTTTTTTTTTAGCCATCAAGTCCAGAGAGCGCCACCTTGGCCGCCACCAAATCTCATTTAATACATTCCCCAAAAACCTAATCGCATAGCTAATCGTGGTGTTAAATCTAAACCATTGAATTCGCTTAATGATGGTATTTTTGTTCCTCAAATTCAAGCCGCTGGATGCGCTTCATGATCCCACGGTGAGCTTGCAGTTGGTGCTCCCTGTTTTGCATTAAATTAGCCATCAATTGGTTTAAAATCACGTATATACTTGCCAAAAGCTCCAGCATCATATTTATTTTAGCCATAAATAGTTCGTTTTTACATGCTATTTTATGTTCCTTCCTTTCGCAGATTTGAATTTTTTTACTTACTTTTGATTACGCATTTATTTAGAACATTGTAATTGCTGAATTAGCTCTTGCCTTAAACAGAAACGTTGTAGTCATACTTCTTAGCTTTCCAAATATTCTGAAAACGCGTCCACCGGAGTTGTGTAGCAAAAGTTATGCTCAAAATACTGTAGCTTGTTCTGATTTTCTGCAAAATCTGTTCATAATTTTCAAAATCAGTCCTAAAATTATTTCTCCTGCAAAACACTTACCGAACACATCAAACGACCAATTTGAACATAAAATTAAGTATAACATACACAAGTTTCATCATGACTAACATCACAAATAAAATGCTATCAAATACCCACAAATCTAACATTTTGCTTCTCCTCGAGCAAAACAATCAAAGGAAACAAATTAAACGAAAACGTAAGCATGGCCAAATTAGTCAAGTGATGTCAAAGATTCCGAATTGTTATTTATGTCACAAAAGCGTATTTTAGTAAAGCTCAAAACACTTCGATTATTCGCTATTCATGAATTTATAAGTCAAGTATACTTGCAGCATAATTGCTCTTGAATGCGTGTGTGTAAAGTAACACTTAAAACAAGCAACTTAGATTCATGAATTCACAGTCAATAAATCATATCAGATTTCTTGAATAATCACAATAGATTTGTCTATCAATTACTCATCACCGATATTGACAAACAAATTTACTAAAATTCTTTTTTCTATTTTTTAATAACTAATTCATAGTTGTGATACATTTATTCCTTAAGCTATTACTTATCTTTTGACACGAATACTAACATTTGTAATGAGAGTACCAGGTTACTAAATAATAAATATTCTTAAAGTGCTTCACATACTCATATCCCAAATCACTGTTTGACGTAAAAGTAAACATGTGGCTCATGAATACTACTAGTTAGTAAGTGAGTGGAGGTAGTGGAGTAGGTTATATTCACAACCTTCAACTTTTTAATAATTACTAGGTTGTCTAAGAATTCGTATTGAGTAAAATCAAACAAGTTCTAGAAATCATCGACGAAATCAAAACATCATTATCTCATGCAATCACGTTTCTCTAAGTGAGCGAGGCAAGAATGTTGTGTAGTGCTCAAGATTGATCAAGAACTAAAAATGCATGCTTATAATCTCTAATTATTTCATCATTTTAAAGTAAAGTCAACCACATGCTTCTCACTTTACAAAATAGCACTGGATATTATCGTTGACTAATGATCATTCAAAAGAAAAGATATACAAGACTAAATAGCCACTACCCAGGACAATTTCACCCAAAAAAAATTTTCTTTTTTCTTTTTTTTTTTTTGTAAAAGAAAGAAAGAAACAAGATGCTAACTTGACAGCACATCCCACACCCACAAACCTAATTGAAACATTGTCCTCAAAGTTTTAATTTTTTTTTTCTTTTTTTTGAAAATAAATTGCTCCAAAATAATGATTATGGGAATGTGCATGCACAACTAACTATGAAAATGTAAAGAATCATACCTAATTGGGTTGCCTCCCAACAAGCGCTTTATTTAACACCTTGGCAAGACGTAACCCTTGGTCTAGGGTTTACATAAATCTATAAAATCCATCAGTTGAGCCGTAAAACTCCCAAAAGTAATGCTTGAATAAATACGGCTCATCCCATAAGTAATACTTCACAATGGACAAAAATCGCTTCCAAGGATCTTATTGCTCATTAGGAAAAACTTCATTAATAGAAATTTCAACATCTTCATTACGTTTCACAAGATCTATCTCCTCCATAAGCTGAGATAAATGATCACCCACAACATTCTTAATTCTTTTTTTTATCCTTTCCACACTCCCCGCCACCAAGATTAACTCCAACTTGTCCTTTGTTCGATCTTGCATCAAATTAGAAAATAAAACTAAGTCCAAAGCATCTACTACAAAGCAATCTTTTAAATTTGCAAGTAAAGTTAAAGATTTAAAAACAGAAAACTCCACAGTTTCATCCAAAATCGTCATTGTCGCGACCTGCACCCTCGGGGCGCGGCCGGACACGCGAATCTGGACGATCCGCAGGAAGCCCAACAATAAACAGCGAAAGCAACCCGAGCTCCGACGGACCAAAAACCCATTTTTATTGTTTCAAAAACAAGTTTAGAAAACGTATGGGAATCAATTTAAAACAATTTGGAGAGCTTGAACCGAGTCCTGGACCTCCAAGCCCGAGTTACCGTCCACGGAGGAGGTGGATTTTGCCACGAGGTCCGACAAAGTCTGCTGTGGATTCTAAAGTATCAATCTCCTCCATTGATACAAGAAAATTCATAGCAACCTAAGGTCCGAAACGTAAAAATATTTTTATTCAAAACTTAAGACACGAATTTGCAAATTCTGGCTCAATCTGTATTTTTATAAACATTTGGGGAGTGCTAAATATCTTAGATATGTCCACTAAACCCAAATAAACACCCAAACCTTAAATCAAAATCCGTTTAAATCGAATATGAAATTCTTATTTCAGAGACTTTTACCGGTCGACCGATCCAAGCTTTCGTCGACCGATAGTTCATACGAACTAGCGGTAAAGGCAAATTTAAATTATCAGTCGACAAATCGGGGTTTTACTCTTCTGCGCGCACTTGGGTCCAAAATGATCCGATAAGTGAGCGTAGAAAACTGTGGTCCGCGAGTTAGCAGAGATCCAAGAAGAGGTTTCGCCTCGTTATCTAAAAAAAAAATTTATCGGTTGACTGCAGATCAAATCTGTCAACCGAAAATGTCAGAAACAGCAGAAACAGATTTGCAATGCTCATAACTCGCGGTCTTGGAATCCGTATTCCTACTGGACTGTGAGATACCATTGTGCATCCCGTATATCTATTTTAGATACACGTGCACGTGCTCACACACTTCTAAAATACTCACGAGACGACGAATCGTGGTCTAAACTCATTTTAACCGAAAATACGGAAAAAATAAGAACTAAACATGTTATATTTTTCTAAACCATTCAATTACTAAGTTTCTTGCTTGGGTAAGCTTGCAACAACATAAAGTCATATGCTCATGACTTTAGGAACCAAGGTGGAAATCAAAAACACATCTTTGGGACGAATTCCATTTTTTTGTAAAAATTAACACTTTAATACTTTTAAAGTCTAAACTCGTACAATTTAAAGTTTACACTTTAAAAATATTTTCAAAATGCAAAATACTACAAGTGTAGGTTATGCTTCCATTTACAAATTAACGCTAAGTAAATACAAATGTGGGGCTACATATACAAACTATGTGTTAACTACACATCTAGCCCATCCCAAAAAGTATACCTTCTATCCCAAAATAATATTTCCATGCTATTCGCCTACACGAGCTCTTTACCCTTCGCGCACGGATCTGAAAAGAGGGACAACAAGAGCAGTAAGTCAAAAAGACTCAGCGAGCAGCACATTGGTGTCCTCCCCTGGAGCCTCAATGCAACACCGCACACAAACATACAACAAGCAACAATCATAATTATAAGATGCAAGTCATCAAATCACAATCGCATTCATGGTTTTTTTGCAATCATGGCAAGGTACCACCCGACTAACCAATTATGTATAATCTTATTAGTTAAGTCAACGTGTATCACTTACCCCAAACAAGGTCAGTCCTCTCATATTTCCATTATGGTAAAGCGGACCCGTACTAGAGACTGTCTCCCGAGGCTGAGGAAACCTATAACCTATAACTCATCCCGGTGCGCGCCGCCGGACTTTCCGCGCGACTACAGAACCCACGGTGATGGCGACCCCACAACGCGAAATGGGGGCTACTCGGGACTTCTTACGCTCTCTGGCAGCCGAGCCTCGCTCTCGCAGCCACCGTCCGGGCCAATGAGCGACTATAAACCGCGTCCACCGACCTCACTAGAGGCATCATTTTTTAATTGTGCTTATGTTCTAATTGGTCCAATCGTTTCCCATCCCCCAAGCCCTAGCCCTCCGGATATCATTTCAACCATTCTAGGCTTCGTAACTCGAGGTTTAATGACCCAATATCAAACATCACATAGCCCCATAGGCAAGCACATCACAACATACGAGTGTCACTAAGGTACTTTACCCCACTCGGTTTTCAAGCTCAAAGCAAACAAGACATTCCTTTAGGATTTAGCCTAGGTCACACAAATTAAATGTCTCTAGAGTCATTTACTCTACATTCGCACATAATCATATCATCACACTGCTTTAGCATGAAAATCACAATTCGGTAGCATCCACACAATGTCTATAACATTAGCTACAACACATGTACATAATAATGAGGTACATTTCCACATGGCTAGCATATCATTGTCATATGAGCATCATATAAACATCATAAGCATGATCTCATAGCAACAATCAACACTTCTAGGGTTTATAACCCGGCATAGCGTGAATATCATATAATCATCATACTAAACATAAAATTCACATAATAAACTTGCTAGCATTCCAAGCACATAGCAACAAGATTCGGAGCAAACCGCTCACCTCAAAAGCACAAGATTCCCGCAGCCCTCATCACGCAACTCCACTGAAACTCAAAAAATCCAAGTCTACGCGTAAAGGAGAACCGGGAGTGAGGAAATCGAATTTAATTTGAGGAAAAGGTTTTTAAAAGGGATCAAACCAAAGAGGGACCTTACCTAGGGTTCTTGGAGCTCCATGCCGCAGGTGAACTGAGAAATAAACCCCAAACAAGTCTTAAAACGCACCCACCTACTCTACCTACCCCATTATCGGTTCGACCGAAAATCCTGAAACCAGCAAAAATAGAATCGTTTCAGCATTCGATCGACTCATCTCGAATCGCGCATTCACGTCAACGGGTCCACTACTAAGCTACCCCGCCCACGACACGGTCACACAAGCGAAAATGCCATACAAGCAAGATCTAGGGACGCATGCAAATTCACATAAATACCAAACCATGCAAAACAAACACAACCGACACAAATCTGGACACAACACAGTCATCGTCAACTTTCCAGTTTGAACATCAATTATTATTTTAGTCGTAGCTATGAATGGACGTCCAAGCAAAATATGTCTCATTAATTTATTCCCTCTCTATATCTAACACAATAAAATCAGCATAAACAATTAATTTATCCTTGAATTAAAATGTCTTCCACAATACCTCTAGGATATTTAAATTGAACGATCTGCAAGTTATAGACACATTATAGTAAGTTGTAGCTCTCCCAATCCTAATTGCAAGTAAATAGAATAAGACATTAAATTTATACTTGCACCTAAGTCTAACATAGCCTTCTCTTTTTTTACTCCCCTATCATAATGGCAATCATGAAACTCCCAGGGTCTTTTACTTTTAGTGGTAAATTTCTTTGCAGAACTGCACTCAATGTTTCTGAGACAACTACTTTCTCATTAGGTTCATACTTATGTCTTCGGGTATTCAATTCTTTCAAAAATTTTGCATAAGCTGGTATGTTTCATATCAAGCAATGATAAATTCACATTAATGTTGGACAAAATGTTATAAATTTCAGAAAATGACTTATCCATTTTGCTTTTTCGAAGGCGATTTGGAAACAGAATCGGAGGAATGAATGGTTTTTACGCCTTGTGCGAAATAGGAATCTCACAAGCTGTTGTGGGCTCCTCAATTGACTGTTCTTCAAATGTCAAGCCATAATTTTGACTTTTCTCCATCGATTGCTCGCTCTCGGTACCTGCAGGAAATCGTACAAACTCATCAGTTTCACCATTAACTATATTAATAATCTTACCGCTTCTTAAAACTGTAATTGCTTTTGCTTGCTCAGGTTGGCTTGGAAATTTTCTCGGAATATGTCGCTGCATTGCCTCGGCAATTTGCCCTACTTGTACTTCCAACTTTCGCAAAGATGCCTCTTGTTGTTGGAATCGTTGTTCATTGTTTTGCTAATTACTTTGGCACACTTGTATGAAGTTTTCAAGTGTATCTTCTAAGGATTGCTTCTTCGGTTTGAAAGATGAATTAGCTTGATTTTGGTTCTTATTGTTGCTCCATGAAAAATTAGGTTGATTTCTCTAACCCGGATTGTAAGAATTCGAGAATGGATCGTTCCGAGCCCGCGGTTGGTAAGAATTCATCATATTAGCTTGCTCCGTAAAATCTAAAAGCTTTTTTACATAAAGGACAAGCATTAGTAACATGTCCAGAAATTCCACAAATAGCACATACCTCATTGAAATTCGATTGCTTCTGGCTCATCATCATGGTGCACATGGTTTTTATCTACTTGGTTAATTCTGACACCTACATAGCCAATTCTGTATTAGTACTAATCTCATAGATACCTCTAGATTTATCTCTTACACTCTTTTGTTGTAAATTAGCTCCAAGCATTTCATAGAACTCATAAGTCTCTTGCGTAGTCTTTTCTCCCATAGCACCTCCTGCAGCATTATCTACCACAGCTTGGTAAGCCTCTGTTAGTCCATCATAAAAGAACTGATTTTGCAACTCCAATGGAAATTGATATGTGGACATTGAATCAGCGATAACATAATATTTCCCAAGCGTCATGGAATGCTTCACCATCTGCTTGTTAAAAAGTTGCAATCTTTTCCCTTAATTCAGTAGTTTTTGCATGTGAGTAGAATTTTCCTATAAACATGTTGTACACCGCATCCCATGTTTGGAGAGAAGCTGAGGCCAAAGACATAAACTACGTCTTTGCGGCATCTTTCAGTGTGTAAGGAAAACATCTCATCCGTAATTGATTTTCAGTCAATCCCTGCAAAGGAAAAGTTTGAATAGTTGCATAAAAATCACGAATAAAAGTTAAAAGATCTTCAACATCAGCTCCATGAAAAGATGAAAGCATGTTAAAATGAATATTTTTCAGTTCATAATTTCTAGCTGCAACGCCTAGAGCATTGCATGATGGCGATGTTTCAACAGTTGGACGTGCAAACTCTTTCATGCGGAGATCAAGTTGAGATAACGTCATATTTGTTGTAGCTAAGTCTCCTTCTTGCTCCTCAGAATTGTCTAAAATTGTGTTATACGTGACATAATCAAAAGCTGGTGTATTTTACTCCCTTGTTCAACTTTCTTTTTCCTTCCGAGTTTGTCAATTTGATTGTTAGCCGGCAATACTTCTTGATTAAGCGATCGCCTACCTAGCATTCACTTCCTACAAAAAGGAAAAATAAATTTCAGCAATAAAAAAATAACAGAAAATAAAAAGAAATGTCAAAGGAATCGTATCCAATCTAATTGAATAAATTTAAAACAAATCCCCGGCAACGGCGCCAAAAACTTGATTAACAAATTATAATTCTCGCAAGTGCACGAATAAGTTGTAATATACTGTGCTTAATATAAGAGTCGATCTCATATAGATTTGATAAATTAATTCAACTAAATTAATTACACAATTTCCTAAAACAAAACTTCAAACAATTGAACAGAAATCTAAAACAAATTAAAGGAAAATAGATCAAACTAAGAAAATTAATATAGACACAGCAATCTCTTAAGTTGATTCGGAATCGATGGATGAAAGCCTAGGAATTTAATTTCACCATACACTGTAATTCTATGTCTAAAATCTGCATGTATCAATTCAACTCTAGGGTTCATTCTTCCTAATTTATGACTACTCCGTTAGGTGTCCGGATATAATCAAGAACTTCTCATCAATTAATTAACTATGGTGTCTAGTATAATTAATGATGAAAAATCTATTAAGACTAGAAGAACAATTTCAAGAACCAAATAGACATTCTAGCTGTCTCGGAGATTTTAACCTTAACTTAGTTGCTTCAACGTATACAGGTCCTTGTGTGGTGCTCGGAGATTTTAATATTGTAGCTGCACCCTCAGAACGCCTTGGTGGACGCGACCCTCCTCGCCGAGCCATGGAAGATTTTCATCTCATGATGGAAAGTATGGGACTTACTGATCTTGGCTTCACCAGACGGTGTTTTACTTGGACGAATGGTCACATGTGGGAAAGACTTGATAGGGTACTTGGCAACGCGGAGTGGTCAGCACTCTTTGACAATCATAGGGTGAAGCATCTCAACCGCACTGCTTCAGATCGTGCACCACTCTTAGTATGCTGTTGCTCAACACCAAAACGCAAGAAAGCTCTTTCAGTTTTCAGAATATGTGGACACAACACAAGGATTTCTTGAGGCTGGTTGAGGACAGTTGGAGGAAGCCTACTAACACACATGGTCTACAGAACCTACAAGCTAAAATCAAGCGCTTAAAAGTAGTGTTGAGACAATGGAATCATAATACATTTGGAAATATACACAAAGTTAAGCTCAAGGAACAACACATTCTGGCACTTGAGCAACAGATTGAAATCACACCAACAGCTTCATTAGAGGAATCTCTATCTTCGGCCAGGAAGGATTTGTTAACATACCTCAGCTGCGAAGAAATGTATTCGTAGGAAAAAGCCGCAAATCGCTGGCTTAAGTGTGGCGATCGTAACACTAAGTTCTTCCATGCTTGTTGTAAACAAAAGCAAAGCATATCTCATATCTCTCGAATTAAGGACACACAAGGTATCTGGTTGACGCACGAAGATGATATCAAAGCCTCTGCAGTGGATTACTCTCCAGTCACTCCTCTCTGCAGAAACTTCTGCTAGACGCTTGCCGCAGCCAGATTGGTTTCAGAGTAACCTTCCCAATGATCACCATCACAATCTAGAACGACCACCGACGCTAGATGAAGTTAAGACTGCGGTCTCCTCCATTGATGATGATTCAGCTGCTGGACCAGATGGGTATGGCAGCAAATTCTTCAAGTTTTGCTGGGATATTGTCCAAGAAGACCTCTTCTCGGCTGTCTTGGGTTTCTTCACAGGTGCAGCGCTATCAAGAGGATTGACATCGACTTCAATCGTCCTGATCCCTAAAATCTTAACCCGCATTCCTGGAGAGATTACCGTCCGATAACTCTTTGCAATGTTACATCCGAAATCATATCCAAGATCCTAGTCACACGCTTAACAGATATTGCCTCGCCAACCATTTCACCTAACCAATCGGGATTTATAAAAGGAAGATGGGTCAATGATAACATCTTGCTTGCACAGGAGATGATTGCATCTATTAACAGGAGAGTTAGAGGGGGTAATATTGCCATCAAGCTGGGCATGGAAAAGGCCTATGACAGACTTGATTGGTCCTTCTTATTTAGCGTTCCCGACTGGCTCGGCTTTACTTCCTTTTTTATCTCCATGATCAAACGACTTTTCTGCTTCTGCTGGTTCTCTATTATTATCAATGGTGAATTAACGGGTTTCTTCCAATCTTCAAGAGGACTCCGACAAGGAGACCCCCTATCACCGCTACTTTTTGTTCTAGCTGCTGAATACCTGTCCCAGGGATTGGATCACCAGATGTCCATCTACCCCTCCATGAGATATCAATCGGTTTCAAGGACATTGGTCTCACACTTGTCCTTTGCAGATGATTGTATTCTTTTTACAATTGCCTCCTCACCATCTCTTAAGCGCCAGATGGCTTTTCTTAGCGAGTATGAGTTCAACTCTGGCCAAAAGATCAATGCTGCAAAAAGTGGCTTTATTGTAGCTCGCTCCACCTATCCAACCCGACTTCAGGTTATCAAAAGGATCACTGGTTTCCGGAAACATGATCTTCCTATTTTGTATTTAGGCAGTCCTTTATACACGGGTCGCAAGAAGTCTGCTTTTTTCTCAACTTTGATCAGTAAGGTCCAACAAAGACTCTTACAAAGTGCAGAAATTCTGGACGTCTAACTTCCTGTCCACTGCTGGTCACTTAGTTCTTATAAAATCTGTCCTTTTTTCTCTACCTAACTTGTCTTTCAAGCAGTCAAACCCACCAAGGCGATCCCCAAGCGTCTAGAGTCTCCTTTTGCCTCATTTTTGTGGCGTTCCACGCAGGATGTGCGACCAATGGGTAGCTTGGAAGAAGCTTTGTTTTCCTATCAAGGAGGGGGGTGTAACACCTCCATCTGCCGAACACAAGAGGAAAGGAGAGGAAGCGGAGCAGAGAGATGAGCAGACGTGAAGAAGCGGAGAAGAAGCGGAGCAGGAAGACTTACCAGAAGGAAGTGGAAGACACGGGGCTTTTGACCGGGCGTCGGCAGAAGTCGTAAATACCAGCAACTTTAGGGGGTTTTTAGAATGGCATGTTGGTAGATAGTAGCAAGAATAGGGTGTTTTGTATAGGTAGCAGAGTGAGTCGGTTGGGCTAACTGATTCTGTTAGAGTTCAGCCCAGCTATAAATAGGCCGGTAAAGGCCCATTGTAAGACATTCTATTCTTTCGAAATTCAATAAAAGCCTGCATCATTCCCGCCATCACTGTTCATCATCTTCTCCAACGAGAAGATAGCCCTCAGATCCACCTTCCTTGCACATTTGTCCTTAGTTTCACACCGGTTGCTCTACTCCCTCGAGGAGGAGGCTCGTAGAACCCTCCGGTGTGTTACATTGGTGCGGTGAGCTCATCATCGGGCCTTTGCCGGCGAGAAAATATCAATCCGGTGAAACCCCGTTGATCAAGACACAATCAGCAAGTCATGGGACGTCCAGCAAAATCAGTAGCTACAGATACTGTGGATGGTCCTATGGATGCAGAAAAAGTGGAGGCAATGATCGTAGACCACCTGCAGGAATGGAGGTCTTCCATGTCACAGGAATTTCACCACTCCATTGCAGCGGCCATAGATCGTCACTCCGAAGCTTTCCACAAAACCATGGAGGACAACAACAGATCGTGGCAGAAAGTCCATGGAGGATAACAACAGAACACTACGCAAGTCAATGGAGGATTATAACCGCGCAATGATGGAAGAAATTAAAGCCTTAACTATAGCCAGTCCACGACCGAACCCTTCTGCGAATCATTCCAGGCAGTCACATGGAAGTCCGTTTCACAGTTCTTCCCAGATCTCGCAGAAACCAACCAGAGCAGCAAGGATCGACTTCCCCAAATTTGATGGCAGGGAAGTTCGCACGTGGATCATGAAAGGCAGAGCACTTTTTCGACCTGGATGACACCAATGAAAATATCCGAGTCAAACTGGCATCAATGCACTTAGAGGGAAAAGCAATGCAATGGTACAATGTGTTCATCAAACACAGGCGTGCCAAACAGTGGTCCTGTGGCAGGAATTTGCAAAGGAAATTGAGGTGCGGTTCAACACGACAGCGTACGAGGATCCTCTGGCTGATCTTAAAACGCTGGAGCAAACGGAACATTAGAAGAATATCAAGACGCATTTGAAGCCTTGGTGGATAAAGCAGACCTCACGCCGGCACAACAGCTGAGTTTCTTCCTCAGAGGTCTCTCACCAGACCTGGAGCAAAAGGTCAGGAGCTATAATCCAACCTCTTATCAAACCGCTTATGCAATTGCCAGAGTGCAAGCAGCCCCGACGAGACAGCAGAACCATCTTACCAGGTCATTCAATAACTCCTCTGTGTCTTTCCAGCATGATTTACCAGTACATTCTACTAGTAATAGCGATAGACAACATTACTCAGCTTCATTTACTTCTCCTACACATTTTCAAGCTAGTAGAACATATGAGAAGGGCAAGAACACTATACCTGACACAAGTAGGAGTTCTTCTACCACATCTTCCTTGGTTTCCAGCAAAGAATTGGACACCAAGAAGCAGAAGGGACTCTGTTGGTGGTGTAGCGAACCATATAGTAGGGGCCACTCATGTGCTAAGCGAAAACAAGTCTATGTCCTGGAGGTACAGGGAGAACCACAATTTGTGGTAGAAGAGGAAGAACACTTTGACAGTCCAGAACAACCCTTAGATGTAGCCCCAGCTATATCCCTACATGCCATGGATGGCACCCCATTACCATGCTATAAAACAATGCGTCTTATGGGCGCTTACCAGGGAAAACCTATTCAGGTCCTCATCGATTCTGGCAGCACCCATAACTTCATCGATACATCAGTAGCAAAACGAATTGGCTGTAGGACCACGGCGATATTACCATTACAGGTCGCGGTCGCTAATGGAAGCACATCCGCTTCATCTGCAATCTGCCACGGTTTGTCTCTCCAGCTACAACAATCCCAGTTCTCAATTGATGCCCTGCTATTGCCCATTGGAGGAGCTGAGTTGGTATGGGCATTCAATGGTTATCTACCTTGGGACCGGTGACATGGGATTTTAAACACATGTGGATGCAATTCCACATAGATGGCCTCCAGCACTTCTTACAGGCACAACCAATGCCAACGACGGTGGAACCTATTACTCAAAAGCAGTTACATGCCTTGATAACATCTCCCAAAGAGGCAGCCGCTATTCATTTATGTTCATTACAACTAATGTCTGCTCCAGTCCTCCAAGTAGACACTACGACAAATCACCAAATGCCACTGACAGTGGCCAAGGATGAGACGTTACAGCAATTACTGGCATCCTACGCTGATGTGTTTGCTGTTCCTACAGCCCTACCACCAGCAAGATACCATGATCATGCTATAGTTCTCAAAGACGGCACTGCCCGGTTAATTTGAGACCATATAAAACTCTACTTTACAAAAAGATGCCATGGAAGAGATCATTACAGAAATGCTGCAGCAGGGAATCATACGTCCCAGCACAAGCCCTTTTGCTTCACCAGTGGTTTTGATCAAGAAGAAAGACCAAACGTGGCGTTTCTGTGTGGATTACAGGGAACTTAACAGTCACACCATCAAAAACAAGTTTCCCATTCCAATCATTGAAGAGTTGCTTGATGCATGTTCTCACTGGTTTTCAAACTGGATTTGAGATCTGGATATCACCAGATCAGAATGCGCTCCCGGGACATTTACAAAACTGCCTTCAGAACTCATGAAGGCCATTATGAATTTTTAGTAATGCCATTTGGGCTTACTAATGCTCCTTCCACCTTCCAAGCTCTCATGAATGAGATCTTCAGACCATACCTCAGGAAGTTTATTTGGTATTCTTCGATGACATATTAGTGTACAGCCATTCCAAAGAAGATCACATTCATCATTTACAGCGAACATTGGGGTATTGCGAAGCAACAAATTATATGCAAAACTCAGCAAATGCACCTTCTGTACACCATTTATAGCATATCTGGGACACACCATCGACGCAAGGGGTTTCCACTGATCCTGACAAACTCAGGGTCATGCAACAGTGGCCCATTCCCAAGAATACTAAGCAGCTCAGGGGATTCTTGGGGTTAACAGGCTACTATAGAAGATTTATTCAGGGATACGGGACTATCGCCAAGCCATTGACTCAACTCCTGAAGAAGGAAGCATTCCATTGGAATAGCACAGCACAAGCAGCCTTCGAAGAGCTTAAACGACACATGATGACTCCACCCGTATTAGCTCTTCCCGACTTCTCTAAAGAATTCGTGATTGAGACGGATGCATCTGGTGGCGGCATTGGCGCTGTCTTAATGCAAGACAACCATCCCATCGCTTACATTAGCAAAGCCTTATCCCACGCAGCAGTCAAAATCTGTTTATGAACGGGAGTTACTAGCCATCCTCTACGCAGTGGGAAAATGGAGTCACTACTTAATGGGGAGGCATTTCATCATCAGGACGGATCACCAAAGTCTCCGGCACCTCCTATCTCAGAAGGTTACCAATACATGCCAGTATACATGGCTTACTAAGCTATTGGGATATGATTATGAAATTGTGTACAAGAAGGGCAAGGATAACTCAGTAGCGGATGCTCTATCCAGATTTTCCAGTGACACAATAGCCTTACAGGCTCTCTCTGTTCTGTCAACGGATACATTACAGGACATTATAAGAAGTTGGGATAAGGATGCTAACATACAGGCCATCATTCAGCAATTGCAGAACCATCCCACAAGTATTCCTCATTATTCATGGGCCAACAACCAATTGCGCAGGAAGGGGCGATTGGTCATTGGAGCCGACTCTCAACTGCGAGTGCAACTTATTGCATGGTTCCATGCGAGTGCTCAAGGAGGTCACTCGGGGCAGAAGGCGACTTATATGCGTATGAAGCAACTATTCTACTGGAAGAGGATGCAACGAGAGGTGGTACAGTATGTTCGTGAGTGCCAGGTTTGCCAGAAACACAAGGTGGAGAATAACACATATCCTGGCCTCCTACAACCCCTGGACATACCGAATAAGGTGTGGCATACGGTCAGCATGGACTTCATCACCGGGTTACCCAAGTCTCGCGGTAAGGAAGTCATATTTGTTACAGTTGATAAACTCAGTAAGTTTGCTCATTTTGCAGCACTCAGTCACCCCTACACTGCCATTTCGGTTGCCAAGGTTTTCTTAGACATTGTCTATAAACTGCATGGCCTGCCGGAAATAATTATCAGTGATAGGGATGCGGTCTTTCTGAGCAATTTCTGGGTCGAACTCTTCCGTCAGCTTCACATTACACTACACCATTCCACGGCGTATCATCCTCAAACAGATGGTCAGACGGAAGTGGTTAACAAATGCTTGGAAGGATATCTCAGATGTATGTGCAGCGATCAACCCCACCTCTGGGTGGATTGGCTACCGTTGGCTGAATATTGGTATAATACCAACTTCCACACTTCAGCAGGACAGACTCCTTATGAAATTATTCATGGACAGCCTCCTCCTCTTCACATTCCATATATTCCAGGGGATTCCTTAGTCGAGGCAGTGGATAGATCTCTACAAGCCCGCGAAGAGGCAATCAAGCGACTACGGGCTAACTTGCTCAAAGCTCAACAGCGGATGAAGGCCAACGCTGACAAACACCGGATTGACCGCCATTTTCAGCTCAACGAGTGGGTTTATCTCCGTCTTCAACCATACAAGCAATCTTCTGTGGCCCCCGAACGTCACACAAGTTGTTAGCTCGTTATTTTGGACCTTATCGAATTATTCAGAAGGTAGGTCAGGTGGCTTACAAACTAGAGCTTCCTCCGGGTTCGAAAATACACCCAGTTTTTCATGTCTCTCAACTCAAACGACATCATGGCAAAAATCCAGTTTTGCCGGATACCCCAATCGTCGACGTTCAGGGATATTGGCAGCGATCACCACTTCGGATCCTCCAGCGGCGCTCGGTACCGCGTCACAATAGTGCCGCTACCCAAGTACTTGTCCATTGGTCACATTCTGAGCCGGCCGACGCTACTTGGGAATGGTATGAGGATCTCCGGAAGCGCTTTCCACATTTTGACGCTTGAGGTCAAGCTGTTTCTCAACGGTGGGGGATTGTAACACCTCCATCTGCCGAACACAAGAGGAAAGGAGAGGAAGCGGAGCAGAGAGATGAGCAGACGTGAAGAAGCGGAGAAGAAGCGGAGCAGGAAGACTTACCAGAAGGAAGTGGAAGACACGGGGCTTTTGACCGGGCGTCGGCAGAAGTCGTAAATACCAGCAACTTTAGGGGGTTTTTAGAATGGCATGTTGGTAGATAGTAGCAAGAATAGGGTGTTTTGTATAGGTAGCAGAGTGAGTCGGTTGGGCTAACTGATTCTGTTAGAGTTCAGCCCAGCTATAAATAGGCCGGTAAAGGCCCATTGTAAGACATTCTATTCTTTCGAAATTCAATAAAAGCCTGCATCATTCCCGCCATCACTGTTCATCATCTTCTCCAACGAGAAGATAGCCCTCAGATCCACCTTCCTTGCACATTTGTCCTTAGTTTCACACCGGTTGCTCTACTCCCTCGAGGAGGAGGCTCGTAGAACCCTCCGGTGTGTTACAGGGGGCCTGGGATTGCGGCGAATTTGGGATATCGTTCAGGCGATGGAATCAAAAGTCTGGTGGAAACTTTGTGAAGGGAATTCTTATTTGCGACATACATGCATGACAGATATAGCAAGAATCAACATTGTAGGCTATGGTGTGCAAAGTCTGCGGACTCACAAGTTTGGAAGACTATTGGCAGCTTGAGATCTTACTGAATCAGAAGTAGCTTTCGGCTTGGGGAGTCGTAACTTTGACTTCTGGAAAGACACTTGGATTGTCGCGACATCCCACTTGCTGATTACCTCCAAGTTGATCTTCCTTATGGGACCCTTGTAAAGGATCTATGGGTTGATACAGGGTGGAATTTAGACAACCTAACTCTACAACTACCTGCTGCAGTTGTTGACCAAATCAAGATGTTGCAGCCACTTCCTGGAGTGCAAGACCGACTTCTCTGGAAACACTCTTCAACAGGTTCAATTACTTTCACAAGTGCTTGGGAGCTTACAAGGCAACGCACCCATCTTCTCCCTTTCATGAGTAATACTTGGTCCAAATGGATTCCACCTAAAATTTCTCTTTTGCTTGGAAGATCTACAAGAATATCTTACCTACTGATGACAATCTACGAAAACGAGGCATACCAATTGTTTCAGTTTGTGCTATGTATCTTCGTGAAGCAGAAACATCCACACATATTCTACTGCGTTGCTCTGTGGCAAAAGAGGTTTGGAGACGAGTGAATGTAGCCTTTGGAACTGTTCTACCTACTATTTTCAGCAGTCGCGATCTAATCCGCCAGCTCTATCTACAATCTGCACAGGGCAAAAACAAGGCACTCATTGGTTGTTTACTATCTATTTTATGGTTTCTCTGGTTAGACCGAAACATGTGTAAATTCGACAATAAACCACCGGATCCTGCCAGAGTAATGCAAAGGACCTTCGATTGGAAAAAGTCCTCTATCGTGCCTATCCTCATGCAACTCTTTCTGAAGCAAAAACACTGTTTGATGCTGGCTTGAAAGTCATGATTGAATATACAGGTTGTACGCTGGCCTTGTCCTCCACCTTGACGGTTTAAACTCAACAAGGATGCTAGTTTTACAGATCAAGCTGCAGGTATTGCAGGAGTGGTAAGGAATCATCATGGTGAAGTCGATATCTCTTTGCAGAGCGCTCATGGGAGGACACTGTCGACATGGCCTAACTCCATGCAGTCTACAAAGGGGTGCTTGCTTCTCTCAACCTTGGTTTTCATCCTCTTGAAGTTGAGACGGACTCGCAACTACTGTGTAGTTGGTTGCATAACCCTCAAATTGTGAAATAGAGTGCTTTCCATCTAAGGGCTGCTACAGCTAGGTTGCTCCTACAAGCCAACTCAACAATCACCCATGCATACCGTGAATCTAACTCAGTAGCTGACTACTTATCTAATCTTGCGAGACCTTCACAGATGTCATTTCACTCCACCTCTCTCGCGGCTGTTGATAAGAAGTGCAGAGCCCTCGTAACACTAGAGAAACAATGTGTTTCATGCCTAAAGGCCCACAAACGATCTTCGTAGCTCTTTTAGCCACTCGCTTTCTTTTGGACAGATAAGGATCCACCCTTTTTTTTGGTTTACACATCCTTTTGGCCTTGTTAATGCGAACTCATCGGGAATATCTCATCTCCTGCGTAATCATGGGACCGATGTTAACATCTAAACAAGGGATACATGTATTGATATATTTAATTAATACGACTTGGAGAGGTTAGCCTTTACTCTCCACCAGGATTTTTGGGTTATGTTAAAGGTTTAAAAAAAAAATAGACATTCTAGTTTGGCGTCTGTATTAAACATCTACTCATTCATTCAAGAGAGCAATTTACGATTAGACATACGGTGTCACCATAACCATATCTCATACAATCGATTTAACTGTATTAATGATGGCCAGGCACTAACATAAACTAAATAATTGGATTAAGCATAATGAATGAAACAAGAAATAAAATTGAATTTATGAATTATTTCACATAGACATAGAAAATTTGTGTAGGCTACATCAAATCCCTAGAAAAAGAAATTTGTTCATGATGAATTTGCAGACGATAAATTCAATCACATAAATTGTTCTTGTTCAAAGAATAGATAAAACCAAAATATTAATGGGCGAGAACGATTTGTGATCTCTGATGTCATTCATGTCGCTTTCCTCCTCCACAGGTTGTGTGTTGTTCCCCTCTTTTTTTTTCTCTATTTTGTTTTAGCCGTCCAGTCCAAAGAGCGCCACCTTGGCTGCCACCAAATCTCATTTAATACCTTTCCCAAAAACCTAATCGCATAGCTAATCGTGGTGCTAAATCTAAACCATTGAATTTGCTTAATGATGGTGTTTTTGTTCCACAAATTCAAGCCGCTGGATGTACTTCATGATCCCACGGTGAGTTTGCAGTTGTTGTTCCCTGTTTTGCAATTAAATTCCAACCCTCCATTGGTTTCCAATCACATATATACTTGCCAAAAGCTCCAGCATCATATTTATTTCAGCCATAAATAGTGCGTTTTTACATGCTATTTTATGTTCCTTCCTTTCGCAGATCTGAATTTTCTTGCTTGCTCTTGATTACGCCTTTATTTAGAACATTGTAACTACTGATTAGCTCTTGCCTTAAACAGAAAAGTTGTAGCCATGCTTCTTAGCTTTCCAAAATATGAGGAGAATGAGGTTTTTCTGAAGAAGCCACTGGAGGGATAATAGGGAGAACAGACACGCTGGAGAACCATTTCCCCGAGACTTTGGTGGAGGAGGGGGCTGGAAGGAGAGACACGAGCAGCGAGATCATATGACCCTTCATGCTGGAGCAAAAGCACAGGAGGAACAAACTCGGTGTTCGGGGGAATGTCCTTCTCTATCGGATCAATGAAGGGAAGTAGACCAAGAAACATAAGGACCAATAGGTCATCCGACTCACATCAATCTGTCGATGGGGAGGCCTGCCCCTGAAGCTGTTGATTAACTCATCCCCCCGGTGATTGTTACCGACATGCAGAGCCACCATAGCAGGAGAGGGCTCGTCCCACTCTCTCGGGTTGCCCTCCCATCCATCCGTAGCCACCGAGATAGCAAAAAAAAAAATTCTCCCTCCAATTCTTGTGGTGTTGAGAATAACCAACTTGTGCCCTTTGTGACGGGCAAAGACGTAGAATTGCGTCGTCCCGACTTTAACGAAGCATAAGTGTTGACGACCTTCCTCCGGATGAAGGAAAGAGGTTTGGAGTCGCCACCTAATTTTTCTGAAAAATTAGAAAATCGGGATAAGTCACGTTTAGATTATTAGGTTCGTTTCCAGTTACGTGTGGGAAAGAAAGAGCATCCCCACAGCGCCCCTCCAAAGAGGGTACCTTCAATTAAATAGCTTATATCTCAAAATTTTGGATTTATCATTTTATACACGAAATGATTTAATTACAACTACTGTACGTATGGATGTGGTAATGCTAGAAAATTTGTAAAACTAAATGTTATTGACTCTGCGTGTTTTAGTTTATTCTTCGTCATTTAATTTTTGCATGTAAAAATGTTTTGGAGATGCAAAGTTCGGATAAACCACCTCCCTTTAATCTCAGAATTTAGTTAACCACCTTGCTCTATTTATAATTTTTAGAAAAAATTTAGTTAAAGCGTAAAGATAAGTTAAACTGCCTCACTCTAGCCTAAAATATGTTTATGAGATGAATTAATGATTTATTAATTTTATATTAAAAAAAATTAAGGTGTAGAGATCGGTTAAACCGCCTCACTCTAACCTTATTTTTAAAACATTTTAAGATTTATTAATTTTATATTTTAAAATTTTATTTAAAGTATAGAGATCGGTTAAACCGCATCACTCTAATCTTAGTTTTTATGTGTTTAAAATTTAACAATTTTATTTATTTTATATTTAAAATTTTATTTAAGGTGTAGAGATCGGTTAAACCGCATCACTCTAATCTTAGTTTTTATGTGTTTAAAATTTAACAATTTTATTTATTTTATATTTAAAATTTTATTTAAGGTGTAGAGATCGGTTAAACCGCCTCACTCTAACCTTATTATGAAAACTCTTTAAAAATATTTAGATTTTAGAAAATATTTTGTTGAGCTGTAAAGATCGGTTAAACCGTCTCAATCTAACATCAACTTTATTAAGCTTAAAAGCCTTTCATTCTTAAAAATAACTTGATAAAAATGATAATAATTAAGTTTAAATCCAAATTTGGTTAATTGGGACCTAAATCACTCAATTTATAGCAAGTTGGCTCGGTCTAAATTGAAAGTGACTCAATCAGAAGCAATTTGGCCAGGCTAGGTTTAGTCAATTGGGCTCGACCGAATTGAAAATGGCTCGGTCAGATTCGAAAATGGCTCGGTCAGATTAAATTCATGCTCGATCGGTTTGAATATGACTCGGACCTGATACGTGCGGGGTTAAACCCGCACGCATCACTTATGTTTTTAAACGACAACCGGCTCAGTCGGTCTTCTTCTTCTTCGACCACGAGCTCGCGACCGACGCTGATGATGGTTGTGTCACAAATTGATTTTTCGCCGCCGGCAATGTCGAAGTATATATGTTCCTAAGGTATATCGAGAGTCCTGAATTCAATGGTGGTGTCAAAAATTAATTTCTGCCGGCTAAGCCACGGCTGTATACCGTCACCTAAACTGTGTAGAGATCATAATGTGATGATTTTGATGGAGTTTGGACAGATACCTCGAATATGTTGGTTTTGATTTTTTAAGCTTTTCCGGCGGCTACGGCGGCGACGGTGTAGTGCGGCGGCTGCGAAGTCCTCGAGGACGAGTCAGCGGAGCTCGTGGTAAGTCGTAGCTATAATATCTCTTGCTATCTCTCTTGTTCTCTCACTTTCCTTGGATTACGCCGAAGCTTGCCCTCTCCCCTTTTTTGTTGTCTGCCTCGTCGGCTTTATAGGCTTGAGAAGAAGACGAAGCAGCGACACGAAGAGACGGCGATGTGAGTGCGAGCAGTAGCGGCGGTTGGCGGTGGCTCTTCCGCTTTTTCTTCTTCGGTTTTATGATAATTTCTGCGTATTACACTATAAATCCAAGTATTTATGAATTTGCAAAATCAACTGCTATAAGTTTTGCACAACGTTGGTCCTCAATTTCAAAAGTTGGCAAAGATAGCCCCTCTCGTGTAAAAGTTCGTTTCGCGAAAATTTCTCGTTCGTGCGCGGTCCCGTTTGAATTCTAAATAATCCTATATATCCAAATAGTCTCAAATTAAGCCAAAATAAATTTAATCATGTGAATTAAGACTTTTATGAATCGAGTTTATCGAATAAAATCGGACGATAGCCCGAACAAAATTGGGTGTCTATAATAGGTCAAAAAGATAGTGAAAGAAGTCGACAGTGGACTCCTCATAGACTACCAGCAGAAAGCAAGAAAACCAATCGCAACTCTCCACGCGTTGGGGATCAGCTGCGTCAGAGCAAGTTGTACCGGACAAACAGAGCGGACAAGAACAAGTGGAAAGGAAGCCCAACACCTGCAAGAAAATGACCAGCATAGAGGCAGAACTTATCTGGCCGCAATCGATGAGCTAGGCCAGATGCGTCCGGTCGCTGGGTCCGGTATCCAGCAAGCAGACGACCGGAGCAGTGAAACTCCGATTCCTCCGCCGCAGTAAAAGTGCTTTGGATATCGTACACATTGACAGCATTACCGCGGCTAAATTTAGCATCGCTCGCCATAAAAGAAGATAAAGGAGGAAAAGCGCAGGAAATTGGCTTAAGATAGAAGAAGAAGATGAACATATTACACAAATGAGAGTAACTGTAAATGGAGTAATGGTAAAATGCGTTTATGAGGAAATCGTATAGTTTTCAAAAATATCTTTTGCCATGGAGGATATTGTCAAAGCAGCAAACACGGCCAACTTCGCCAATAAGCAGAAGACACTGACATGATCAAGCGGAGCAAACATTACACCAAAAAGCCACGTCAAAGTCTACTTTATCAAGCAACAGGGGTGAACAATCGCAAGCCAGACATGAAGCGGGAGAACACTAATTCTGCACCCAGCAAATTACAAGAAGGCCACAAACAACTGCAGAAGGAGAAAACCAAAGTTAAAGACAATGAACGGACAGTACGATACACTTTCTACAAAAATCTTCCCAACTGTGGGGCTCACGAAAGTTAAAGATGGTGAACGAACAGTTTGAAACACTTTCTACAAAATTCTTTCAAAACTGAGGGGCTTATGTAACAGCAAATGGAACCAAACTAATTGGCCGCATTCGGCAACCCCGTGGCCTTTAACAACATTAAGGATCTTGACTTAACATTCCTTATTTTATGTATTCAGTTGCTAAATTAATGATAGAAAAAATAAAGTTAGAGATGGCGATTACAGGAATATATAAGGAACTTGGTCCCAAGACTCTAAAAAGGATGTACTCAGCTATCTCACCACTGATATAATACAACATACCGTTCTTCCCTCTCCATGAACGTAGGCATTTTTGCCAAACCACGTAAATCTCTGTTTAGTGTGATCTATTTCCGACGACCGTCTCCACGGTTCCGTGAGTCTCGTTCCAAATTCATCAAACCGTCCATCAGAAGCTGTAAACTGCCCATTTTTCTCCTTTTTTATTTTTTATATGATTTCGAATTAGATTTTTTTTTATTCATGATCAGATTTTTTTTTTTTTTTAAATCTATCATTTTAATTTTTTTAACAAAATAATATTTAATAGATTGGTATAATTAAGATAATTAAATTTTAGTTATAAATTAAAGAAGTTATAAATTTTACTAACTATAAATTTTTAATTATTTTTTATACACACATTGTGGATACGTCATATACTAATATATATATATATAAGGAAAAATGCCATATTAGCCCTTCCCTTAAACCTTTTCCAAATTAACTCTTTCTCTCACAATTTGTGTATAAATATTTTAACTTTTTTTTTAAAGAAACTGTTAATATGAAAGTTGTTGATTTTGACGAGATATACAATTTTTATGTAAATATTTTTTAAAAAAATATTTCTAAGTAGGTGTTTTAAGGCTCCAAAGTCTTAATAGATTATATAATAACTTGTTAAAATTTTGAAGTCTCAAAACATATATTTAAAAATATTTTTTAAAATAATTTGAACATTAAAATTGTAAATTTAATGTGATATATAATTTTTATGTAGAAAATTTTTAAAAGTATTTCTAAATAAATATTTTGGAAGGTAGAAGATTAACCAATTTTCGAAGGAGACTTGTTTCGTCCATCAAACTATAGTTGCAAACGGCGGGCCGGCTTGGCCGGCCCCCCTTGTTATGCCGGCTCGGCTCGGCCGGCGGCCTACCGAGCCGAGCCTGCCTTAAAAAAAAAAAGAAAAACACTATACGCCAGCGCGAGCTGCCCGCGGGCCGTCCCGCCCCACGTGCGCGGGCTGATTTTTTCGCCCCACGCGCACGGGCTGATTTTTTTGCAACTCTGCATCAAATAGTAGAGCGGCTGAAATAGCATTGCCCCATATTTTAACGACCGATTCTATCATTTGTTAAAAACATAAGAGCGAATCGAAAACGACTGCAGCGTGGCTGCCAAGAATTGACTGGCAGAGACGAGTCAACCACTTCGACTTCGATCTTTCACCTCCTGAACCATAACACGCAAAAACCTAATGAGTCTTTATCGTAACTTTAATTCATTCAAACTGAATTTGCAAGTCCAATTTTTGCTCTCGTATCAAATCAGAATCAGCAATGCACGAAACTTCCGCTCTCCGCCAAACCCATTACTAAGTCTTCGTTTTCTTCTTTCACTCTGAACTTTTCCAACTTAATTCCAAATTATCATTCGCCTAGTAATTTTTAAACTCTTATTTCGGTAACTAACTGTCTTTTTCTATTCCATGCATCAGTATAAAGCTAACGTGGTGGTTTTGGTGAAAGCGTGTCTTGGAAACGTGTTTCTGGAACAAGTCATCGCCATTTTTTGAACCTCTATATATAAACCACCCATAACCTCTGCTTTTCCTCACCATTCAATATCCCTCACAAACATTAATTCATCTTCTTCTTCCCGACCCACCACCGAACCATATTAACAGCTAGCGGTAGCTTTAATTGCAATCGATGGCTTACAGGATGATCTCTCTCGCTCTTCTTGTCTCTCTGTCTCTTATTCTACCGTCTGCTCTAGGTACCTTGACTAATATAGTTTAACTTTGATGTTTCTTTACCATGTTGTCTTGATTGTTTAGCTTAATTGATGCGTTTGCATGCATCCATTTTCAGCTGGAGTAATATGCGATGACCTTCCGAAGGAGCTATGCTCGTTCGCGGTCTCGTCGGTGTCGAAGAGGTGCGTGTTGGAGACCTCGCAGAAAGCCGGCGCCACAGCGTACCAATGCCGGACATCAGAGGTGAAGGTGGAGAGGATGTCTAATTATATCGAGACCGATTACTGTGTCAGGACTTGCGGCGTTGACCGCAACGCTGTAGGAATATCGTCAGATTCTCTCCTGGAGCCGCAGTTCATGGCGAAGCTCTGCTCCCCCGACTGCCACCAAAACTGCCCTAACATCATCGACCTCTACTTCAACCTCGCTGCCGGCGAAGGTATGCCATTGCCTCCCTTTTTTAACTTTATTCTTCGACTCAAAATTTATATCTTAGAGGAGATACCCTTCCATTGCACGAAAGTATTTTCTACCAGTGAATATTTTAAATCTGCTGCAATGTTTTCTACAAGATGATTATGGAAAAGAAATTGGAAAGCGCTGACGAAGAAATGTGTGTCCATGCAGGTGTATTCCTTCCTGACTTGTGCGAGGCTCAACGTGTTGACCCACGACGCGCCATGGCAGAGCTTCGCAGCTCTAGCAGTGAGGCGGTAGCCCCTGCCACCGCCGGTGCAAGCAAGATGGCCGCCGCTCCCTCTCCAATGGCTTCCCCTCCTTCTGCCTTCTAGATTGTTATTATACATATAATATTGCATAATATTTTGTTGGAGATTTTTTTTTTGTGTTCGATTAATTCATGTCAGCCCTAAAATCAGGTGGATGGATATGCATCATGCATTTTGATTAGTATTAGCATGTCATTTAGGGGCTGATTTTGGTTGTAATGATTGTTTTCGATGTTTGTTAATTTTGGTGTATGTATTTGTTCATATAATGTATACGTGCAGCGTTGAGATAATAATAGATAGATCTTTATACTCAAAGCGGGAGAGATTCGATCTGTTTTCTCCCTGTTCTTACCCTGTAACCGAAGGGTGTATAAACTTGACAACAGTCTCATTCCACATAAACATGGCAATAAGCGTTCTTCAATTCTTCAACAAAAAAATAATAATAAATAAATAAAAGGAAAAACAAATTTCACTCTTTGCAAAACTTTTTGAAATTTTTACAAGAAGTTTGCAAAACATTTTGAAATTTTTACAAAAGTTTATATAATAGTAATGGACATGATAATTTAATTGTATGGATGAATTATGAACCGTCATTCATATCGAGTTTCATCCATTATAAATTAGGATAAGACTTTTCTAACTTTTCAGAAAAATATACCGAAGGTTGTAATAGGTATGTGGACGATGCACACCTGTGCTTTCACTTTTTAATTACGGTCTAAAGAATTTGATTAGAAAATTATGCTAAGTGAAATACTTCGGTATTTACACATTAGAGATTTCGCTTCTATTTTTTCAAAAAAATTATAAAATTAAATCCAAAACATATTTTTTATAAAAATTATTTGAAAAATTGGAAAAATAAGAAAATATATTTTGATGTGCCATCCAACATCTATATTCAATTTTCTAAAAATAAATCAACATAATTAACTCCAAATATCGGAAAACAGAATACAAGGACAGACAGCACAATCTCACGATGGTGGCCGTGATCCATTCAATCCTCGAGACTCTTCCGAAGCCTCTCCTCTTTAGTAAGGACTCTGTTTTCGGAGAAAGTCAGCTTTCGTTCCGTTGGACATGTTACAACTGCAACGAAGTCGCTCTCGTAAATTACGAAGATCGTCAGACGTGAGAAGTTGTAAACTCAAATGATAAAAGAAGAACTTTAAGTCATATTTATAGGAAGGCCGGATGGCATAGTAACAAGCCTGACAGGTGGCAAAATCCGATTGGTACTTAAAAATTACAAAAGTATTCATTGAAGAAAAGCTATTTACAAAATGTACGAAGAATTGCTCGTACTACAAGAACAATGAGACACGCTCGTTACAAAAACAAAAGAAGAAAAAAGATTGAAGTGTTACCGACCAACCATTAGGCCATTCTCACCGCCTCATCTACAGGCACCTCGAAGACAACTCCTTGATCCTCTGCAGCTGCACCAGTAGACTCCCAAAAGAAGACCTCCAGGCCATTCCTGGTCTCACCTGCAGACTCCCCAATGATCTCCTTGTCCCTCAACGACTTCCCCTTCGACGGGTGACATCAGCAGCTTCCCGAGTTGATACACTCTTCAGCCCGCCTGGTAATATCGTCAAAATTCAAGAAGGAGAAGTCCTTGTCTATAGGAGCTATCTTCTCGCCGAAGTACAACGCAATGTCACGGATCACCATTACGGACCAGTAGAAGCCCCAGTTCCTGGCGAAGTTCTTATACTCCTCGAACTCCTTAAACTTACGAACAACCTCAACCCCTTCCGTCGCGACTTGCCCTTTGATCGAGCTGGTCCTCGACCGATCAATAAAGTGTTCAAAAACAGTGAAGACTAGGATTAGAAGCAGATGAAAATTACACAAGACGCAGACGATTTTAACGTGGAAACCCTCGAGAATCAAGGTAAAACTACGGGCTGTCACGTAATGCCAACGATGGAATGATTTCACTAAGAGTAATATGAATATAGATGTCTCGATTACAGAATAGAATGTCAATCTCTCTATCAGCCAACCCCCTTTTCGGAGTTGTTTGCTGCCTTATATAGCCATTAAGGGAGAACATTCCCTAGGCCCGAGCGGCCCTTGAGCTTCCTCATTTAATGGTCTAATAACTATGACTCATTAACTGCCTACCTTAATGAGCCTTTATTAGGAATCATAAAGAGTGCGTCGGTTACATTCCTCCGCACGCGCATGTAACGGTCCAACTTCTCATGATTTGCTGGAATCGACCTCGGGTAGAAATCGCTACCGAGGTATATATCGGGAATCGAACGTTGTCAGTACATGTTCCAGTAAATGGTCCCGATGTCTATTTCGAGTAGATGTTTGCTTACGTCTTGGGTCTTTACTTTGGGTCCGGCCAGTCTTCCTCTTCAGAACACGTCAGTATCATGACACGTGGCGATCCAGAACGGGGTTATATCACCCTTGAAGGTCCCTGAATCTGACCTGCATATCCTTAGTGCGCTTGGATAACTCCTTGTTCTTCTTTTTGAGCTCCTTCACATGCGACACCGCTTCCCACTCCGTCGTTTCTGCACCGAGGACCAACTTACGCATCTCCCCATCGTCTCTCTTCAGCTTTGCCACCTCTTTCTTCAAGTCGCTATTCTCTCAAATACTAATTCTCATGCCGCAGCTAGGAGTACCCCCTTATCATCCTCTCCACCTCGGAGGACAGTGACTCCCCCTCCTAGAAATCTCCTCAAGTGACACCTCGCTGTCGAGCAGCTCAACGTACCTCTCCAAGAATTGCAATACGGAGATAGTTTTAGAAGATACGAAGCCATTATAAAGATACAAGGAAGACTACGTCGTTACATACCATCGACACCGATACGGAAAGCTCCCGAAAGGTAACCCGCTTTCCTTACACAAAGTGCGCCCGACCAGCAGAAACTTCTGCTAGCTCCTTACCCCGTGATACATTAAAAACCCCTACTTCTCAGCGGCGCCGGACGCCTCGGCAGCGCCTCGCTTCTGAGTACCGATGCACCGATGGGCGCCTCCTTAGCCCCAGACAGCCTTGGAGGGCTCCTGGCCACTCTTGGGGATCCCTCATGCGGTAAGGAAGTCCTTCCCTGGGACTTGGGAACAGGGACCTTAATCCTCCTCGCTGTAGTATTCCTTCCATTTCTTCCTACTCGGCTTCCCCACGAGGACTTGCAAAAGGAACCATGGAGTCAGCTGCTTAACGTAGACGATTTAATGATGTACGACTAGAGGATTTTGAACTATGCCCAGAAAGGCAGTATCTCCGCACTCTATCCAACAATTTTTAAGATACCCCTCGACCTACGTTCACCTTAATCATGGAGCTCTCGTAACGCCCCACCTCTTCTTGCAATTTGTCTGACATATTGGGCTTCAAACGAGCGCCCTCATTTATTTCGTCTCTCCAGGCTACGTTAAACCCCCAACCTCCAGACGAAGAAGAACGTATGCTTCCACCCTTGGAAGGTGGTTCCCTTCCCCTTAACCTTCATAAACCTCGACTCAGGGTCCTGGTCGTGAAAACCCCCTGGACTTCGCCAAAGTGGTCAGCGTAAACATTGACCTCCACGCATTAATGATGGCACTATTTCTCTCTTATAGCAAACATAAAGGAAAGCTAGGATGTCCCTATATGAGTTGGGTGTCAACCGACAAGGGGTGATACCGTAGAAGGAGGATAACTCGACGTAAACGGGCAGCAGCGGAAAACGAAGACTCCCCCCTTCGAACATGTCTAAACGAAAGGGGATCCACTCGCCTGACAATGACGCAATGCTATCTCTTTCGCTAGCCAATTTGACTTCATACCCCTCAAGGACAGGGAAACTCGCAATCAACCTGTCCAACCTTTCTTGAGTGAATAGAGAAAAAGCAGTTCGAGGGTCGAGGATCGACCGCGCTCGCAGGAATTCGAACCCCCACGTTCCTGTGTGGGCACTTATTCTCAACAACACTAGGGCCTATCGTACACTCCTCGTATTCCACGTCCTCGTGAGGCCTATGCAAACAACCAACATCCTTTACTTCACCCTGATCTCACGCGGAGCCAGGGCCTGCACCCACGGTTCTTTCCTCCGACTCTCCGCCAGTAACATCTACAAAACTACCAGTAGACAAGGCTTTTGAACATGAAGACATCAAAATACCCTGGACTATACAACGAACGGGACCTTACAGCGCTACCACCCATAGAAGAAGAACTACTCCCAGTGGAACTACTCTCGACAGTGCTACCCTCAGTGGAACTACTTGAAAATATTACAACTAACCTTGTTAAACGAAAAGGTGGTTCCGCAAAAAATGAAAAGCTCGCAACAATAAAGACGTTGTTACGACTCAGGATGACAGATTTTACAGTGGTAAGTAAAAAATGACAGTCACCAAAAACGTATTTATACTCGTAGATCGTGTCGGTATTATATGCGTGCACTATCCCGTCCGTTCGCTTACGCACGCAAACAACATGATGAAGACACGTGTCCTATAACGGTGACAGAGATGACATCATCCATAATGGACATCTATGCAGGCCTCTCCTTTGAAGGAGGTATCCGAAGGCCACCCCGTAGTCCTCGACGCGTCCATCGGGGGGCAATTGATACTCCATGGATAAGCTACTCCTCGTGTCGTTTTTGAGCCCCAATTCACCGACTAAGGCTGTGTAATGGAAGGGTAACAAACAGATGCTCGTATGAGGAGGACATCGTGAAGTAACGAAGAGACGCCTGATCAAGATCGTGTATTCTTGGAATCGCCGAGAGGTTGTCGAGTGGTTGACTTCAACCATTGTCGTACTTGTCGAAAGAGCTACCAATGTAATAAGCCAACAAATGGGAGATCCTAGATCTTTTGTACAAGAACAACAACCAGCACAACAAGTTCCATATGATCCCTATGCATTACCATAGCAATCTGACCGAGCTCATTATGTTCTTCCACAGTATATTCCGATTGTCCGAACTGTGCAACCTCCGAATCATCCGGCAACATAATTCTCGATTTACAACACGATTTCTTTCCATCTAAGAACCAGCATATAGAAGACAATGTTGAAACTATTCTGAATCGCTTTGATAATTTGGAAGGTCACGGAGGAACCATAGATTCCGCGCAGTTCTACATTGTAACAGATTAGATATCGCAAAATATTTCAATGTTCATGATTTCGAAAAGTATGATGGAATGGATGACCCTCAAGTCCACATATCAATGTACTGCAGTAAGATGGGGACCTATCTCAGAAATGAAAAAATGTTGATCTATTATTTTCAAAAGAATCTAAAGGGACCAGCGATCCGATGGTACTTAAACTTAAACAAAAACAAAATAAAAAGCTTGAATAATCTGGCAAGTGCATTCCTTAACCACTATCCGCATAACAAGAATTTACCTCCCGACAAATCCATACTCAGAGTTTCAATCCGAACAAGAATGAAAAATTCCTGACTTTTGCACAAAGATGGAAAAATCTAGCTACTCAAATCGTTCCTCCCTTGACCGAAAAAGAGCTAATTGACGAGTTTATGATCTTGAATTGCTTAGATGATAAGATCATAACCATATGTGTTGTCGCCTCAAGTTTCACTCAATTAGTGACCGCAGGGCTAAGGATTGAAATGGCACAGGACTGTGTGTTTAAAACACAAGATAATACAAAGTTCAAAAAGAAAGATAAAGAGGTAAACAACATTGGTGGGACAATAACTTCAAACAATCTTTATACCGAGTCCCAATTCAATATCAATCACCTGCACATTATCAAGCAGTATCTCAAAATTATTAGTATCAACACAATCACCAACATCAACAATTAGCAACCTGCGCATTGGGTCAATCAGACATATCACATTTAGTCTCAACAACAACAAGCCCCAGTGCATCAACAATATCAACAACTCCAACAAACTCGTCAATAACATGCGCCCCGTGAACCTTTACCAGGTTCTCAAGCAGAAATCTTCAAACAGTTGGCTAAAGAAGACATTCTGAAACCCGTTCCGGCTTGACAATTCACACCTCCTTTCCCTAAGTGGTATGATATAAATGTTTACTGTGAGTTTCACAGCAATGCTCAATGCCACTCTATCGACAATTGTTATGTACTTCGAAACAAGATATTAGAACTACTGGAAATGGGAAAGATACAGCTAAAGTCTGAAGAAATAACGACAGCGGCCACTCCAAATAACAATGCTTCTACTAGCACAACTGAAGGAGGAATTAATGAGATTAATACAACTCTATTCCAAGATGAATGATTCTCGAGAAATGAGGACGTCTTCGTATCTGTCTGCCCATCGCATCTGATTGCCACTTTGGTGATTTCATTTTGTCGTATTAAGATTCAATGTTTAGTTTTTACTTATCAATGCATAGTTCATATTTTTCATCGAGTCAAGTTTTGCACTTACTTTTCAATAAACTACTCTAATTGGAAGAAAGTTTTATCAATGCAATTTTGATTGAATTCTCTTGTTTGCAAAATGAACTCCAGTTTCTACCTGAAATTGTCCTGCCACAATATTTTTCGTGAATTCTTGTGAATCCTACAAAACATGAATCGAAAGATGTATACTCCGCTTTAAATTAATAAAAGAAAAAATTGGCATCTCAAAAAAAAAAAATCTTGCACACATACAGATAAATTTTTGTTATACACGCACAAATCACAGAAGAAGAAAGGAAAAGAAGTGAACTTTTGTCAAGATAGAGACCTCTTCGCAAACCTATTCAAAGCATTTTTGGAAAAATGTGCAATTTAAAGTCAGAGCTGAAGGCATGCGGACTGCAATCAAAATAAATGTGCACTTTGACGTCAGAGCTGAAGACATGGCAAACTGCAATAAAAAAAGAATCAAAAAATAGAACACACTAAAGACTAAGTACCAATGTTCGTTCAGCTTCAAGGAAAACATAAGCATACGAAAATACTTGTGGTGCTTCTCTCCGAACAAGGACAAGGCATTAAGAGTTATGCTCATCAAAAAAATGACAAAGTGTCTACTTGTCATCCCCAAAAAAAGGAAAAGAAAAAGAAAAAGAAGGAAAAGAGGAAAATGGATGCAACATAAAATGTCGGTCCTACATGGCAGAGAAAAGTTTGTTTTGGAGTAGCAGAGAAAAAATATGTTTCAAAAAAAAAAATTGCAGATAAGTCATAATAGGAAAGGAAAATAAACACCAAGTCTATTTCGGATACTTGTGTTCACCAGCGAATGAGGAGAGTTGATTACATTCAGTCATCTCATGATGATGTTCATTTACTCCACTAACGGCAAAATATAGTAAAGACTTAGCGAAATCACAAGAAGATCAGGTGCCCATCAAGACCAACAAATTCGAAGTCGTGCATGTGAACTGGAATACCCCAAAAGAGAAAAGAAAAAAAAAAAGAACAAAAGAAAAAAAAAAAAGAGCCCGCTAGGTTGAAAATTCGAAAGGACGATCTAGACAAAATCAGCTAGGACATAAAAAAGACGAATGCAAATTTTTCTTCGATTTATTAATTTAAATTAAGAATATACAAATGAAAATTAAACACTCTGCAAGATTCACATGAATTCATCTTCTCATCTTCATACACCACAAGAAAATACTAACAAAAGTTTCTTGACACACCTTTCAAAATGAGCCATATTATCTTCAAACTCCACTTTTCAAAATGAGCCAATAATCCAAAACCTCAATTTTCAGACTTCCCAGCTGGAATAATCTTGTTATTTGGAAGTCTTTCAAAAATTACATACTTTCAATTTAGAGGTTCAGATTGAGGACTTCTCCTCCAAATGAAAAGGAACGTGCTATAACTTGAATTTCATGAAAAATAGAAAACTCATACAATGATAAGTTACGAGTTGAACTCAATTCACATGCGACATACTGAAAATAGAAAGCAAGGACGATGAAGGCAAGAAGATTTTGTAGTTGATAGAAGATGAAAAAATGGTCAACAATGGAGCAAGCTGCAAACATGGGCATATTTTTCCGTTGAAGAATTTGAGCCAGACGTTCATGCACTTAAAATGGGGCAAATTTTCCGTACGAAAATTTTATAACGATCAAGGAAAGCAAAGCACAAATGAATGATTTCACCAACTACACTGGGACTTTCAAAAAATTTTAACTCAGAACAAATACACATTGACAGCTGGCAAGCTTACAAACTGGGGCAAGTTTGCTTACGAAGTTTACAAATAAGTTGATCTCTAACACCATAATGCATATCAACAAATGACAAACTAGAGCAGTTTTTGGAAGACACCAATCAGCAAAGAAAAAGGGAAGAAGTAAAACAGAAAAAGAAAAAAAAGAAAAAAGGGATGCCGGGGCAATGACTTTTTGAATAGTCGGATTGACCGAATATCCACACACAGCATATTTTCACCATTAAATTTTGACAACTTTTTTCAACATGAAATCTTTCAGCCATTGCATAATTTCTTTTGCATAAAATCTTTGACAAATATCAACGTACAGCAAAATAAATTTTTAACATTCTCAAAACTATTTTTACATTATCATGCGACAAAATAAAATTTTCTCATTATAGCACATCAGAAAACTTGACTGAACCGACCGTGTTCCATGATTATAATTTTCAACATTTTAAATTCTTGAACCGGCTGTGTTCCAACACGAGATGACCGATCTCATTTTAAACTTTTTCCTTAAACTTTCAAATTTCACTTAGAAAATTTTATTTTGAACCGACTGTGTTTTATTCGCGAGATGACCGATCTCATTTTAAAAATTTTCTTTCGAAATGATTGTGTTCCATCAAAATTCGACTGTGCTCATTTTCAAATTTTACCTTGAACCGATTGTGTTTCATCAAAAGCCTATTGTGCTCATTTCAATTATACCTTGAACCGGCTGAGTTCCATCGAAAGCCGACTGTGCTCATTTTCAAATTCTACCTTGAACCGATTGAGTTCCATCGAAAGCCGACTGTGCTCATTTTCATATTTCTCTTGAAACGATTGTGTTCCATCAAAAGCCAACTGTCCTCCATCATGAGACGACTCATCTCATTTCTGACTTCACTACGAGCCGATTGTGCTCCATCATGAGACGACACATCACATTTCTCATTTTTCGAGCTGATTGTGCTCCACACGAAACGACTAATCTCATTCCAAATCTTACTTTGAGCCGACTGTGCTCCATTACAAGACGATTGACCTCATTTAAATTGTACCTTGAGTCGACTGTGCTTCACTATGGGACGACTAATCCCTTGATCATCATCGTTCTTCTACCCCTGAGTCGACTGCGCTTTTGGATCATTCTTGTCATTAGGACGACTGATCACATGACCATGAAACCTACCTTCGAAGTCGACTGTACTTCGAGATCATCTCAGCCATAAGACAACTACCCTTTTGGTCAAAATCTCATTTTAACCCGTAAGTCGACTGTACTCTCATAGGATGACTGTTTCCATAATCATATTTATCCTTGAAGTCGACTGTGCTTAGAATCATCTTATCAAGCGTAGTTCTCGTGATTAGCATTTCTCTTTCCTTAGATTCTGTACAGATTCTGAGGATCATTTTCGTGAGACGACATATCTCATTATAAAAAACTTCTCAAAAACCCAAAAAAAAAAAGCAAGCGAGTGCGCGAGAACAAGAAAAACTCTAACTCTCTCATCGGATAAAATGTGGTATCTCTTTATCTTTACCCAAACCTTCTACGAAATATTAGACAAAGAGGGACAACTGTCGACACCCTATTTTATCCGGACAGCCGATTTACATTAAACCAAAGTGCATCAATTGGAACCTGCATGGCATAGTTAAATTCGAGCTGACTCGATTAGGCCCAATTAGACCTGATTAGATCCAATTAGACTTAATTAAACTTAAAAGGCCCAATTAAGCCAAATTGGTCCAATTGAGAACCAATTATGCTCGATCGAATTTAATCAATTCGATTAAATCTGATTAAGTACAGTTGAGACCAATTAATTTGATAAAGCTTAATTTGATCCAATTTGGTTCGATTTGAGATATTTAAATCAAAATGAATATTCAAAATTCCGATAAGATATGCGCGAATATGTCATGATCACAAAAGCATAAATTTGGCTCATAGAGGGGCTAATTATGCCAATGATCAAAATAGCGGGCTTGAGTTTGCAAATATTGATAGGTTATTGTTGCAAAATAGCAAACATGAGGATTTTTCTTGTAATATATGCAAGTGGGTATGGTTGAGATTCAAAAAATTATAGGAGAGGTTACGGTGGTTGATCACCTATATATGTGGGAAATCTAAAGAAGAAGAAGAGGAGGGATTTTTTGGAGAGAGTAAGAGTGAGAAAGAGAGAGAAGTGGAGTGTGAGAGAGAGAGAGAGAGAAGAGAGAGCAGCGGAGTGAGAGAGAGATCGGTAAAAGAGAGAGTGTACGGCAAGAATTCACCCGGAGATCAAGCTAACTATGGGAATCGACGCAACCTCAGCCGCAACAAGGCAACTGCATCGCCAACGATCGCTGAATATCTCCGCCGCCATTCGGGCCAAAAACGACCGTGAGCTCCAACTCAAGAGAACACTGTTACACTCGAGGTATTACGGCAATCTCGTACGAATTATCATCTTCAGCAGGTCTGCATACGTATAAACACGTCACGACGTCGAATCGGTGACCTCACCGCCAGTAAATCCGAAAATACTTATAATATCGAATCATGATTTCATGTTAATGAACGTTCAAACATCCGCCATTAATGACTAGCCAAGTTCTCTAAAGCATATAGAATGCAGCACGACGTCGTGGCTTCACCGTCGGTGAGCCACGTCGGCGGAAATAAAAACGAAAGTATTCACCCAAAATTACATCCCGCTATATCTCAACACACACGTCGAAATCCAATTTAGACATCACCAATGAATCCAGGACCCTTGAGAACTTTAGGAACGACCCTCGTGACGGCGAACGGTCGCTGCCGCCAAAATCGGCCGAAACTTCGCACTCCCGAAAACGAATTAAACGAAGTTTCTAATCTAATTTTTGACATCTACAATGAGTCGGGGATGGCCTAAAACCCCTAGAGTGACTCTTGGACGGCCATTGGTGAAGGTCGAACGGCCGCCGCCTGCGATTTTTCAAAAAGAATGAAACACGCGAAATTACAGTTAACGGGTTGAAGACGATCCAAACGAGTCGGATGTGCACCCAAAACCTGCAACCCGTGCCCATTTCAGCGTAAATTAAAAAGCGCGACGGGCTCAGCAGGTCATGCGTCATTTTAAACCGACGCGTCCAGACCGGGCCCAGGCTCAAGTCTGGTCACACGGGCGCGCTCACCCGCGAGCCATTTCGCTTTAGGCCGGACCATTTTGTCCGATTTAGCCCAATTAAGGCACAAATTTATTAAAATTTATTAAAATTCCTTTTAAATCAATTTTGATGGGTTGTAGATATATACTTGTAATCCAAATGCATATTTGGAGGTGTACACTTCCAATCATACATTCTTTTGAGTTTAACTCAATATTTTAAACCCAAATCTCACCTAAAAAAAAAAATTTTAATAAATTGAGTTATAGGTGTATACTTGTAACTCAATTTATTATTAGGAATTAGAGATGTATACTTCTATGTTCTAATCTCTTTTTCATAAAAAAAAATTTGACTTTCTTGGGCGATAAAGAGGAAATGAAAACGCGTTGAGCCCAACAGTAATAAAATAATATTTTCATCACATTAACATACACACTCCGACACTACACCTACACGGACAAACTGTACATTTATTCATTCATTTGTTATACAACGTCTATAAATATATCGTTACTTGATATTTGACTCCCTCGCTCGTATAAATTAAGGACTAAAACAGAAGTGTATACCGCAATCCCCTTTTTTTAGTTTATATAAATACGAATAGTGGTTGTAAAGAAGTGGTATATAGTACTTTTCACATCTATTATACGTATTCGAGGAAGATAAATTCCATTTAAATAAAGCAAAATACCTTTTTAGCCCTTGAACTTTTCAAAAATGTGCTTCTATAACCCTGAACTTTAAATTATACTTGCGATAACCCTGAATTATGAAAAAACGCCCACGATAATCTTGCCATTAGTTTTTCCGTCCACCGCAGTTAATTTGCTGACGTGGTATATTCTAAATTATTTTTTTAATAATTTTTAATTTTTTAAACTTTGTGGAGGGACAAATATGTCTTTATATATATTTATTTTTAATTACTTTTCTAGAAATAAACCCTCCGGCGAGCGCACGTACGCTGGCGGCAGCTGGCCGTCATCACTTCTCTGCTGCCAGCGACAGATATCATCGAGCATGCGAACGAAGGCGGCAGACTCGTCTCTCGATTGCACGAGTGCGAAGCGAAACCAGTGATGTCGCAGGACATTAGATATCGCTGCTGAGGAGCGCGCGGAGGAGTGAACGAGGTCGATATGAAGCGCGCCACATTCGTGCGGTGAGCGGGGGAAAGATACAAAAGCTCAAGAGAGAATAATCGCAAATTTCGTACAGGCCGAGAAGCTACAGATCTCGCGGCGGTTTTGCTGCACGCAGTCAGAGGTCGGTGTCGACCACTCAGGCCGGCGATCGTGCAACATTGCCTTTGCCCAAAGGTTCTTTCTAGACGCGGGGAGGACGTCGTTCGACGAGCCCAGGTTCTCATAGAACGAGCCGCGTGCGTCTTGGGATGGGTACTTGATCAACGGGGATGGCCAGGAATCCCCACCGACGGCGTGGGAAGCTCAATGGAGATGAAGGGGATAAATTTAAGAAACAATAATTAAAGAAAATAAAAGTAAAAGACGTTTTTATCCTTTATAAAGTTTGAAACAAATTTAAAAACTGCCACGTCAGCGAATTAACGTAGACGGACGGAAAAACTGACGGCAAGATTATTGTGGGCGTTTTTTCGTAGTTCAGGGTTATCGCGAGTACGGTTTAAATTTTAGAGTTATAGAGGCACATTTTTATAAAATTCAGCAGCTAAAAAAGATATTTTGTCTTTAAATAATAGAAAATATAAACATAAGATCGGTGTATACTGGTTCAATATCGTAAATTTTATTATTTAAATGCATTTATCAAATACTAAAACGAGAAATATGTACACTTATTCTCGTTCTGCGTATATGATAAACAAAACGATATATTTATACATAATAAAATTTGTGCAAAAAAAATAAATTCGAAATTATTTATAATCAATTATAGAGTATCCTCTTTTGAGGGGCGTTGTGGGGGTGTTTCGTCTTCCCCACACGTAAACGACGAATGAGACCTAGAATCTCAATTTGTTTTATCCCGGTTTATTAGATTTTAATTTTAAATATGTAGATGACGACTTCAACTCTTTTCCTTTCCGGAAGAAGGCTGTCAACAGTGAGAGGCGGCAGCGGCGCCAATTTTTTCTTCACATTTTCCAAAATTATTTTCTGCATGTTTTCTCTGTCCCAAAAAGAAAGTTGACTTTGAACTGATCATACCTAATCTTGAGTTAGATGTACTACATCCTCTCTCCTTGGTAGATGTCGCTATATAAACATTAAAATTTTATCTCTAAATAAAAAATTACTCCTATAATAGTTTTGAACTATTACTAGTTTTATAAAATTGATCACATAGCATCCCCTCTCATATAATATACTTTGTTTAAAAGTTCAACGGTAAATACTACGATGTTTCACAATTTTCAATTTTGTAATACCTAATTTACTTGTTGCCATCAATTCGAGTAGATGGATGAATATCATCAATTCGAGTAGATGGATGAAGAAAAGTAAAAGTTGCTTTTCTTGTCGTGCATGCATTGCCTCGATGATAAATTGGCGCCCCGCAGTCCTCACTTCATCATCAACGTCTTTTTTTGATTCTCTTCGTTGAACGTTATATGCTAACTTGTTTGCTTGGAAAATGAAAATGATCTTGAGCCAGCGCAACTTGGCCTCTTCATCTTCATCATCGCCGGCAGCACTGCAACTAAGCACAGGCATTCTTCCTCTTTTTCCTTTTTTTTTTTTAATCTCTATGCTACATTTTCTTAAGTGAGACTGTATATCAGCTCCTCCAATATATAAACTTTACGAATAAATCTCATATTTTATCGTCAACTTTGATACCTAAAATATTTTATTTAGAAGTATTTTTGAAAAAAATATTTAAAATTAAAGTTGTAGATTTTGATAAGATTTACAACTTTTATTTTAAATGTTTTTCAAAAAATACTTATAAAGAGGTATTTTGAGACTCCAAAGTTCAGCGGGTTAATAGATTAGATTTGAAACCCACTAAAATTTTGAAGTCTCAAAATACTTATTTGAAAGTACTTTCCAAAAAAAATGAATATAAAAGTTGTAAATTTTATCAAAATTTACAAATTTTATGTTAAAATTTTTTCAAAAAAATTAAGATCAAAATTGTAGCTACACGATTTTTTTATTTTATTTTTTTTTGCAAGTTTCAACAGTAACTGAAGAATCTATGAGTTGATTTGTATGAGTAGGAGGAATCTAAGGGTTGATTTGTGTTATCCCTTTTATCTGCTAGAGTGATGTTTCTGGTTTCATACTAATTTATCTTAATAGAGTATTGTACAAAAGTATATAATACAGATAATTGCACTAAAATTCCAACATATTTTTCAATATCATTTAAGTTCTCTAAAAAAAAAAAATTGCACTTTAGTCATTTTGACACATGTTAATACATTACAACACCCTTTAATGCGTTGTGACATCTTCAACACATATCCGACATCATGTATCTTGACACCTTTTAGTAAGTTGTTTTGACACCTTTGTATTACTTTTTTAACACCCTCATGATAAAAATAATATTTTGACACATCTTCGATAACTTTTAACACATTTTTTATAACTTTTGACACCCTTTATGAAAAGATCTAAGTACAATTTTTTTAAGAGATGACTGCAGTGCAAGACAACCCTATATAGAGATGGACTTTCGTCGACTTATTTGACCTAATTCTATATATTTTTATGAAAAGTTATGAACTACAAAGTTGTAGATTTTGATGTGATCTACAATGTTGTAGTTCACAGTTTTTCGAAAAAATGTCAAACAATGTGTTAAATTGATGATCAAAATATTTGATCATCAATTTGACACATTGTTTGATATTTTTTTAAAAAACTTTGAACTACAAAATTGTAGATCACATCAAAATCTACAATTTTGTAGTTCATAACTTTTTATAAAAATGTATAGAATTAGGTCAAATAAGTCGACGAAAATTTAAATAAAAAATCTCGTGATACGTGCTGGGCCGATTAACGGTCCAGATCGCAACCACAGGGGATCGCCTGTGCTTTTTAGCACAAGCGATCCCATCTCCCCTATATAATATGCTAGTGCGGATATTATAGGGTGCAATATGTTAGAAAAATAATATAGAAATACGGAAATAATAATTGCAGTCTTCAAACTTTACGGTAATAGCTCCAAGGCGTGTTGCAGTGCAACTTTTCTTAAAATTTATTCGTCCCTATCATATAATATACCAGGGATTGGTCGGTTGCATCTATAATATTACACTAACGAAACCGAACCATTAAATATATACCGATTTTTATAAAATTATCTAATTCCAACAATACATTAATTATGCAACAAACATACTATAGCGGATCTAGTACTTCGAAAGAATATAAGATGGACTAAATGATTCTGTTGTCTTGTCAGGCAACGACTATTTGCATTAAATAGTACACGGCAATTTGAACAAACAATTGCGTCTGTTTAAAAGTGTATACGGCGGTAAATAACTACTTACGATTGCACGGAGTTACCATCATCCTGATCCATTTATTTTAAAATTTAAATTCAAATTTCCAATGAAACTTTCTATAATCTTAGAGATTAAACTGCACAATAAAATTACTAAAACATATATTATTAATTTGACACATCGCCGATGGCGTGCCCAAGTTCTAAGTGTCTTTTCTTACCATAAAATATTGGATGTCTCCACGTAAGGGACTGCGTTGTAGTAGCTAACTAAGCCACTTTGTCCAAGCTATAAGGTTTATATAATCCAAATATTCTTGTTTATCAATATGAGATAAATAAGATAACTTCTAAAAAATTTTACCTTAAATAAATTTATCTGAAATTGACCTCTGTAATAATATTTGAAAATCAATTAATGTTGATTCTTTTTTATTTTTTAACCATTTCTTTCATGAATTGTCCTTTTTCTCTCGTCTCTTGGCACAAAATGCTACCGTTAATGAGTGATGTTATAATACATGAAGCTCGTCTCCCATATTTGTTTCACAAGCGATAGTTCTTTTTTGGGGAAATATCAAATCAGCCCCCCCCCTTTTCAATTCCCATACCATATCAGCCCCTCCTCTCTAAAACAGCCCAAATCAGCCCCTCATTCACTGTTTATCCTTTTTTTTGGACAAAACTGCCCTTTTGTTGCCGACACCGAGATCACCTACTTAGAAGCATTTTTTGAAAAAATGTTGAACATGAAAGTTGTAGATCTCGGCGAGATCTACAACTTTCATGTCCAAAATTTTCCAAAAAATACTTCTAGGTAGGTGTTTTCGATGTCTGAACTATTTGTAGCAATTTTGGGTCGGGTCGGGTCGACCCGTTATGCTTCCGACCTCAAAAACATAACTTTTGAAGTATGTTTTTGAAAAAATTTCAAAATGAAAATTGTAGTTCTTTCCGAGATCTACAACTTTCATGTTCAAAGTTTTTTCCGAGATCGCTTCTAAATGGATGATATCGGTGTCTGAAGTGTTAACGAGTATAGGGGCAATTTCGTCCAAAAAAAACTCCAAACAGTAACCAAGGGCTGATCCGACCTAAATTTGAAATGGGGGGCTGATTTGGGATGTTTCAATACTTGAGGGGCTGATATGGTAGTATCCCTTCTTTTTTTACTCCGACTCTAGTCTTTGAATGCCGGGAGCTACTTATGCGCTTGTAAACACGCAAAATTCTACAATAAAACGTTTACGCGACGTCAGCATATATCTCCCTCATGTTTAAATAATAAAAATAAATTTTACGATTATTTTTTGAAAAAACTTCTTAAATGAAACTTATAGATTTTAATGAGATATATAACTTTCATATTCAAAATGTTTTCAAAAAATACTTTCAAATAGATATTTTAGGGCTCCAAATTTTAACAAATTTAACAGATTTTAAAACAGTTTTTAAATCCGCTTCAAATCTGTTAAACTTTGAAACCTAAGACATATTTTTAGAAATATTTTTTGAAAAAAATTTGAACACGAAAGTTATAGATCTCGTCAAAATTTACAACTATAGTATTAAATTTTTTTCAAAAAATATTTCTAAATAAATTTTTTTAGGCCGTTATACGGAATAACATGGTGTAACTGTTACACCCAAGAATCTCTCTTTAAACGCAGCTCATTTTTGATAATATAATGGACAATTTCTTTGTTATTTCTCTGAAAAAAAAGGGCAATGCCTTCTTATAAAAAGTAAAAATAAAAATAAAAGAAAGAGTAAGCATTTGCATCATATAACATGTAAGATACCTTAAAAATTCCTTGCAATCTTTCCTAGTTGACTTTTGCGCCTATAAAAAAATTATTTTAAATTGAAAAAAAAAATATGTATCTCAACAATTTAAAAATTATATAAATATAAAATGATAATTTTAATATTTTTAGAAGTAGGAGTGTTGCATATCAGTCTTTCGTCTTTTAGAAACGTATAAATTAGTTTCTGAAAATAGAAAAACGTGTTAATATAGTGACATGCATGCACTGCCATATTAATTATTTTTTATATTTTTAAGAATAATTTATATTTGTATAATTTTTAAATATAGAGGCTGATACCTCAGAATTCAGAAGAATGGACGTTTATTATTTTTTTTCGTTTTTAAGATTAATTTATATTTGTATAATTTATTAATTTTTAAATAAAATTAATCAAGCTCCTACCATGAAGGGGCCACTGGAGAATAGAACTAGTTGATAGGTATAGCAAAACGAGAACTGCTACTCATCACGTGATAGAGATAACCGAGTAGGGAGCATAGGAAGAATGAGCTGGTAGCCGGCTCTCCGCCGCATCGCCACCGAGAAATCTCTCCGGCTTCAACAACCCACTCACGAAACTCTTAGTCCACGCCTCCATCTGCAACTCGTGAATTTGATAGAGTTTCGATTATCTTTGAAAGGAAAAGAGATCTGATTTTGGTTTTCCTTCGAGCATTTTGCAGGAGCGAGAAGCGTGGTAAACACTGGAGAAAATAAGCGAAGGCAAGTGTTCTCTCTCCCTCTCTCAGGTTCTTATGATCATGAATGATTGTAAGTAGGACCGGCGATTCTTGACAGATTACTAGTACTAGTACTCCAAAAACTAACATACTGTTGCTTGAACTTTGAAGTTGTTTCTTAATGTAAATGAATCGTGTAAAAAAAGGGTCATAACTGTAACTCCATATTACCAAAATCATTTTCTTGCCAATTTTGATTAATTGATGTGTCCTACAATTTTGTATTTCAAGTTTGCTTATAGCAAATAAAAAGTAGTCTAATTGGCTGCTTAAGAACTTGTATTCTAATTTTTTTGAATAATACCTTTGGCAGCCCAATAGATCCTTTTCATATTTTGTCAACATTCGTTTAGCTAAAAAATTATAGAACCCATCAAACTACAGAAATTGTTGTTCATCATTTTAAATAAAAATATCAAGACAATGCTTTTTTGAAGGGGGATGCAAGCTATATTATCTGATTGTTTCACCCACGTATGGCTCTCTAGCATTTAACAACTAGAAGCTTTATATGAATTTAGATTGTTGTCTACTGTACCAACATTCACATGTAGCATTGCTGACTTGTTATACATTATTGGCACCAGATGCTTTGCGAAATGCAGGATTGGTACTACTCCAGTGAGACCAATATTTCTAGTTACTGGTTTAGAACACCTGAAAGGGCATCCTATGAAATCTATACTATCCAGAAAGACATGCATCCAAGCCTCTGCAGTGGAACGTTTCCATGCGCCTGGACCAGAGGCGCGACTCCATGCTCCTAATCTTTTCGAAACCTTTCGCAAACATCTCGACGTTCTTTGCCGCTTCACTCGTCCCTATGCTCTTATGGGAACTGTAAGCCAAAATGCTTTATTGTTTAAGTTATGCCCCCACTTTGGAATTAAGTTTTTAGTTTGCAAAAAACGGATGACTCAAAAAATCATTAACGTTGCAGATAGTCGGGGTAACATCTATGTGTCTTCTTCCATTACAAAGTCTGTCCGCTGTTTCTCCGACATTCATCGTGGAATTACTGAAGGTGCAATTTTACGCACATAATTCTGTTTATTTGGAGAACTGTTTCATTGATGTCAAATGCTTCCCTTGGGTGATGCAGGCTTTAATTGCAGCAGTGTCGATCAACATATATGTCCAGGCGGTGAATCAAATATACGACATAGAAATTGATAAGGTTGACAGAAAATGCCCCCTCCAGATTATTAGATCCTCTCTTGAGCTGCTTACTAAGTCAAATCATGCTCTTAATTCACTCTCCACAGTAGTTTGCTGTGTTTGTACCATTTTAGTATTGTGTATACTGCAAGAGGATCACTGAAATCCTTTTTCGCAGATCAACAAACCGAGCCTACCTCTTGCTTCTGGAGAATATTCCATGGAACAAGGAATAGCAATTGGTGCAATCTGCTGCGTCTTGGTAAGTATGATGCTTCTATTAACATATTTCCGAAGGTTACTAACATTATTGAAATAAACAATGCGATCTGACCATCGTTTATGTTTTTTTTTTCCTTCTTCCATTGTAGAGTCTGGCCATTGCTATAAGGTCTCAGTCTCCACCCCTACTGGGCACTATTGTTATGCTATGCTTCCTTGCAATTGCTTATTCTGCTGATGTAAGAGCTTTTTCAACTCTACCAAAATTTAATGTTCATCTCCACTACTATTTGGACTCTGCTGGAAGTATCAGAATTATTTGTGATTGTTCAGGATTTTAAATGCAATATCTAGTAGCTTGCTCATTGATACTTTATTTATGATTTACAGTAATTGCTTCATTCATCTCTCCTTTTTTTCATAGTATAACAGCTACCATGTTTTACAGCTTCCCTACCTTAGGTGGAAGAAGAATGCATTTCTTGCTGCAGGAAGTATCATATTTGCAAGGGTGATACTCTATCAGCTCGGTTTCTTTTTGCATATGCAGGTATAGTTTACAGTTTGCAAGCTACCTAAACACAAATCGATGATGTTATGCTATTTACTATTGCTGCATCCTATGTTCAATTTAAAACACCATTTCCCTACCGATCATGATATTCACGATTTCCTCCTTTCCTTTCTTTTTTTATTTTTGCGGGAAGAGCAGAGGGTATTGGGAAGTCCTCCTGTACTGTCGAAGGCCATCATTTTTGCTACAATTTTCATGTGCTTCCTCACAGCTGTGATTTCTATCATCAAGGTAAAGCAAGATCTCTAGCGAAGCTCTTGGTTTTTGTTCAAAAACAAATTGATAATTTTACAACCTTCATCTGTCTTAAGATTAGTTAGTGTGAAATTTTCAAACAGTTTTTCGTGGTGTTTATATATTTTGAGAAGCAAGGGTTTTATTAATTGGTCACCGTGTTTGCAACCGGGATCTTTATATGTTTTAATACCTTGAGCATAACACTCATGTAAATATATCTAGGATATTCCTGATGCTGAAGGAGACAGTAAAAATGGCGTCCAGTCCTTGACCATCCTCCTCGGCCCACAAAGAGTATGCAATATTGTTTTGTGATACTTCTAAGCATGCTTTCCTGACGTTGGAGCTAATTTGCATCATAACTCTTCTGTGGTAGGTTTTTTGGCCTTGCGTCAGACTCTTACTGATAGGTTATGGAAGTGCCATGTTAGTAGGCGCTTCTTCTTTAAACATGGTACATAAACTTGTCGTGGTACGTTTTGCCTCATTTTTCCCTCGTTTTTTTATTTCCACTGGAGGCATGTTAACAGTGTCCACTAGTGATATGCTTTTGCTTAGGTTATTGGTCATGGATTGCTTGCCGGCATTCTTTGGTTCAAAGCAAAATCTACTGATTTGAAGGATAGTTCATCAACGACATCGTTCTATATGTTTCTTTGGAAGGCAAGTGATATCGAACTTTTCTTATTCGTCAATGCTGTATCATGCTATACGATCATCTTAGTTCCCGTTCTTCCCTTCCTTGCACTTCAAGATTATTATGAAGATATCGATCTATTTCTTTTTGCAGCTGTTCTATGCTGAGTATTTCCTGATTCATTTCATGAGCTGACTGAAAAGCAAAATGGGGAAGTCTGCCAAATTGTCTCTCTTATAAATGTTCGTGACGTTTTAGTCTCTCTATTCACTTCCTCCACCTCCTCACACCCATCCCAAGAGGGTGAATCACAAAATTCTAGCAGCTAGAATTCCAAAGAGTGACCCATGGAGCCGCCCCTAATCTTGATGTGGCTTTCTTCTTCTTCTTCTTCTACTTTTTTTAAAAAAAAAAAAAAAATAACAAATAAGGCATTACCTGCATTTCAGAAAGACTATGGCTTTCATATCCTATAGTGAGGATACTCTCTCCTAGCTTGCTTGTACACTACATTATGCTATGGAACTTGCAAAAAAATTCAGACTCTGTACAGGAATGAATTTTTATGGTTAGAGAAAAAGGAAATAAAGTGGAGCAGCATCATTTCATCTGTCATTGAGAATTTGTGTTTTTTAAATGTAATTGAAGCTGTTTGTCAAGCTTGCTGGAGGAACTTTACAATGGTAAATTTTGAGCTGATATTTTCAAGGAGATCGCTTATAAACTAATTTTAATAACACTACATTATTTTTAAGGAGATCGCATGTAAGGTATGTGATGGTTTGGAGTTTGATAGATTTAAGAATATGACTACGATGAATGGAAAACAATCACAAAACACACAGAATTTACGCGTGTTCGGCGAAGATGCCTACGTCTACAGGAGGGAGAACGGCCTTTGTTACTATGCCAGAGGTGAGATAGCCGAGTACAAGATCTATTTTTTTAGGGCAAGATTATATATATATGTGTGTGTGTGTGAGTGTGTGTGAATCCGCCGCCATAAATCCGAAATGCTTTGCCTCTAATTAAATAACCGCATCCTCAAAATAAAGAATGCTAAGTCACCGTATTAAGTCGTCATTAACGGACTGATAATGCTTCACCCTTGATTTAATCACGACTCCATCAATATGTATATCCATTAGGGAGGCTATGTAAGGCAAAATAATTCACTTCATCTGTCTAATGCGTTAAGTCAACATTTTAGCGGTAGAGAATTTATGCTAATGACCTCCGATTACCTTCAGATTATAATAAAATAAAAAAGAAAATTGACTAATAAACATTCACAGGAACATTAGTTGAGAAAATCAATCGAGAAACCTAATCTAATATTCATTACATATAAGCAAAAGAAAAACTACACGTCTGTAATCTCTAAGCCATAAGCTACTATTCAAATACTTTTGAAAATCGCTTAAATCTAAAATTTGAAAATATAAATAGATAAATGGAAATTGAACATCTTGCGAACCTAGGACGTCGTTTGGACCTTCTGATACGATCCTGAGCCAAGACCATTCGTTTATCAACCCAGCCGAGGTATCGGAAGTTCCAGCCGAGGTGTCGGAAGTCCCAACCGAGGTGACAAGAGAAGAGATCGGCTCGCACAGGATATCGGGTGTCGGAAAGGGAACGAACGCTTCACAAGTTTCAGTACCGAGCGGACCAATTACTAGATCCCGAGCTCGACAAGCCGAGGTGACACTTCACGGGCTAATTAAAAGTATCTGGGCCGAGACAAGCGAAGCACTAGTTACTGAGCCTTGCATCTTAATAACCATTCGAGTCTTTGAACCCGAGGCTGAGGTGAGCATGGCCGAGGTGGGCGTGGCCGAGATGGGCATGCCGAGATAGTCTTTGCCGAGTTAGTCGTTATAGCCGAGGTCGTCTTTGCCGAGGTCGTCTTTATTGCCGAGGTCGTCTTAGCCGAGTTTCTTGCCGAGACCAATGCCGAGGTCGTCTTGCCGAGGTAGTCTTTTCTGAGAATGATATGACGACATGAGAAGGTGAAGCGCCAGAGACATGAGAAGACGAAGCGCCAGAGACGGATAAGAATTTACTGTTTTACATACTTGTTTAATTACCGAGATGTCTAGAAAAAAAATCTAACTCATTGTAATCTCTGTATAAATAACCCCATTGAGGATGAATGAAAGATCTTTTGGTTGATCAAAATTGTGAGTTAGAGAAACTCGTTGGTTCTTTTAGAACTTAGGACTTATCGGTTTGTCCGTGGCGTCCACCACCGAACTTATCAATCGATCTCCCGTAATCGATTGTGGCGTTCAAAGGCATATACCAAGGTTCTTACCTCTCTATAGGTAACGGGTCGAGGTGCCTGGCATATTCCAAGGTTCTTGCCTCTTTATAGGCAACGGGTCGCGGAGCCAACCCCACGGGAAGTTATCCAAGTTATCTTTATTTTATCTTATTTCCTTATCTACCTGAATGTACCTAGATAGATCTGAGTAGCTTCGGCTAAAGTCGTTATTTCCGCACCGTGTTCGTATCATTTGGTATCAGAGCTCAGTTTCTAGGTCAGGTATGTTATTTCGTTTTTGAAAAGTTTGCATTCAGTTTCGGCAAAGTTAAAAAAAAAAAAAAAAAAGAGCCGAAAGCAAAAGTTAAAAAAAAAAAAAAAAAAAAAAAAAAAAAAAAGGGATTTAAAGTTGTTTTGGTTTGGCATTTTAAGATCCTTGATTTTTTTCTTGAACATTGGAATTTTGTTGGAATCTGAAAATCCGAGACCGAAAGGAGAAGTTTTGAATCTTTGTTTTGTTTTTGATCTCCACAAAAGAATACACAGATTGTTTGGTGATTTCTTGGTGGATTGTTATTCGGAAATTCACTTGTCCTTAGTTCGACTTAGAACCGACAGAGAATTTCTCAAGAGTGGTAAAAGGCAGTGTGGTGAGCACATTTGAGGGTAAAAGCCGTTGAGTGCACCACGAGTGTTTTGATTGAAAATCCACGTGAGAGAGTAAGTGAGATCAGTTATTTTTATTCTAACATTTCTTTGCAGGATCATGTCTCATAATTCAGAGCACTCCAACAAATTGGAAGAAGTTAAACCCAAATCACCCAAACTCCTGATGGAAGCAATGATGGGAGAAATGAGACGGTTGATGGCACCGATACAGGAGCGATTAGATCGATTGGAAGAAGCGCGGCCGAGACCACCTCGTCGTGACCAACCAGTTCATAGACAAGAAGAAAATCATCAAAGGCCTCCCCGAGATGAAGATTTCGATTCCTTCAGTGAAGATTTGGAAGAGGAGGAAAACTACCGAGGTGATCACTGCCGAGGTGTTCGCAACCGAGGTGTTAGAGATCGGGACAACAGACACCGAGATAACCGAGATCGAGAAGACAACAACCTCGGTAATATCAAATTAAAAATCCCAGCATTTTCAGGAAAGAACGATCCCGAGGCATATCTGGAGTGGGAAAAGAAGATCGAGTTAGTATTTGATTGCCACCGATATTCGGAGCTCAAAAAGGTAAAACTCGCTGCCATTGAGTTTACTGACTATGCTATAGTGTGGTGGGATCAGTTTAACATAATTAGGAGGAGAAGCGGGGCGCGTCCAATCGAGACTTGGGCTGAAATGAAAGAAGTAATGAGAAAGCGTTTCGTGCCGAGTCATTACTACCGAGGTCTATATCAGAAGTTGCAGGACCTCAAGCAAGGCAGCCGAAGTGTGGAAGACTATTACAAGGAGATGGAGATCACTATGATCCGGGCTAATATTGAAGAAGATCGTGAGTCTACAATGGCGAGATTTTTGAGTGGGCTTAACCGAGACATTGCTAATGTGGTGGAGTTACAACATTATATCGAACTGGAAGATATGGTACACGTCGCTATCAAAGTGGAGAACCAGCTTAAGAGGAAGGGTACATCGGCGAGACCGAGTCCGAGTTCGAACTCCTGGAAGTCGAACTACCCGAAGAAGGAAGAGAAGCCATAAGCAAGCAAACTCAAGACTTCGGTTTCCGAGGTCAGTAAAAAGGTTAGCACATCTACTCCCGAGACTAAGAACAGAGATATCAAGTGTTTTAAATGTCTGGGCAGAGGGCACATTGCCAACCAATGTCCGAACCAGAGAGTTATGATATTGCGAGAGAATGGCGAGATTGAGACTGATGAGGAGGATGAGACTACATCTATGCCTCCTCTAGAGGAAGACGAGGTTGAAGAATACCCTGCTCAGGGAGAACTACTAGTGACCCGCCGAGCTCTCAATATCAATACCACTGATGACACCGAGGTGCAACGGGAAAATATATTCCATACACGATGCCATATAACAAATAAGGTATGCAACATGATTATTGATGGTGAGAGTTGCACCAATGTAGCTAGTACTTTGTTGGTTGAGAAACTCGGGTTGCCGACAAGTAAACACCCCCGACCTTACAAACTACAGTGGCTGAATGATAGTGGTGAGGTCAAGGTTAACCGACAAGTTCTAATTCCTTTCCGCATCGGAAAATATGAAGATGAAGTGACATGTGATGTAGTACCGATGCAAGCTGGTCACATACTGTTAGGCCGACCCTGACAATTCGACCGACGTGCGTCTCATGATGGCTATACCAACCGATATTCTTTTAATTTCAAGAAACGGAACGTCGTTCTAGTACCCTTGACACCAAAGGAAATTCATGAAAACCAGATGAGAATCCAACAACAAGAGAGAGAGAGAAGTGAAAAGAGTGAGTTAGCGAGTGAAAAAAAAAGAGAGAATTGAGAAGAGTGTGAGAGAAAATAAGAAAGCTGAGGTAAAAATAGAGAGAAAGAAAAATCTTTATGTGGGAAAAGGATCAGTAAGA
>MJHO01000135.1:353627-414023 GCA_002076135.1 Xerophyta viscosa | reverse complement strand
TTCCCATGATTGTGATGCTATAAATGACTGTAGAGGACCTTAAACTATTTTGTCAAAAAAATCGTTTGAATTGTTTGTTTTTATTATTCATAATTCATTGTTTCATCCTATTACTTCTCTACAGTTCTTGCACTTTGCTTCAACAAATATCTGCATGTCTATCTGACCATTTCTTGTCATTGAATTTTCAGCACTAGGGGTGTCCGAAAATGGATAAACGTCTTATAGCAAGCAAGACATGGATGAGCCAGTTCCCGATCTTTAATTTTATGTTGTACTGTCATTGTACATTTGTCTCGTCTTAATTTTAGTATATGAACTTTGTCATCTAAAATATACTTTGCTATGTTTGTTACAAATATTTAACTCCAAAGTACACTGTTGAATAAGTCTGGCTAAGCTTAAGAAGCAAATTGCAATATTCTAGAAATGTTATTTGTGCGGGACTCTTAACTTGTTCCAAAGATGGACGTTGCATTCTATGTTTGTATTTAAAAAAATACATTAGAAATGATTTCCCACTTCTTATTGTTTGGGAAAGAATAAGTCGTTTTTAAAAAGTCACATGAAAAGTATCCCAACACATTAATAAAAAATATGGGTTGATGTGGTATTATTCACATCGGTCCTTACTTTTTCTTTAGGGTCAAAATGAATAATATTATTTCTCTTATCAAATCCCACCTCTTGGTTTAATTGATTAATAATTGATGTGTTTTGACTGATTTACCAAATAATCTACCGATTCTAATGGTTTAAAAAAAAACACAACACTTGGGAGCATTTTTTGGAAATAGTTTTAATATAAAATATTTAGATTTTGATGAGATTAATAAATTTAATGTTGAAAGATTTTCTAAAACATACTTTTAAACAACTATTTGAAAAATTTAAAGTTAACGAATTTAAATTAGATTTAATCTGTGGAATTTTGGAGTCCCATAATATCTATTTAAAATTTTTTTTGCAAACATCTTTCAATATAAAAATTATTGATTTCATTAAAATCAATAAATTTCATGTTAATTTTTTTTTTTCAAAAAGTAGTTCTATTTTTTTAAAAAAATTTATGTAATTGGTGGATTTTTATGCCGTATAAAACTTAACCTTCATCAGCTTGATGGGTGCCCTCTTTATCTAGCAGCTTGTATACCTAAAGCAACCGCTGCCACCCCTTCCATCCCTAATTCCATAAAATTCTCACGTGCAGCAGAGATCGTGGCCTTGCCACCACCGCAACACGAACTTAATTTGAGATTCCCGCGCGCGCAATGAGCTATCTCGCCTCTGAGAGCTTCTCCAAGGAAACTCGGTACACAATTTTATCAAAATTCATTTCGAGATTTTGTTTTGACAATTGTTCATCCCCTTTTGCTTTGATTATGCAGCACTTGGTATATATCTCGCATCTTTTGATCTTGTGTTTTTTTATGCTGAATTTCTTTAGGTATAAACTCTTTTGATCTTTAGTAGCAAGTATAGTTGAGAGATCTGAATTTGTTATCTTTTTTGTTGCTAATGCTGTGTGAAAATATTTAGGTTATGCATAAATTTTTCTTTATTTTTTTTCTTTTTTTTTTTTTTTTTTTGTTTGCTGTGAAAATCTTTTAGGATCCATCAGGACCATTGCCTGTTTTGACAAAATCTGGACCATACATTTTGCATTAGGATGTGCAGTAGACTTGAATATTTGGTCCTTACGATATATGTAAAGTAGTAGCTGTTTAAGTCTAAGTTAGAACCTTTACATATTTCTCAAAATGCCCCCAAAAAAGATCCTGTTTCTATATTTTTAATGTGATTTGAATATGTGAAGCAGCTGGCAGCTACTTATTTCATTTACTAAATCTGGCAATTGAAAATTAGGCATCTTCTTAAATACATTGTATCTAATTTTGTGCACAAAAGAATTTGTATCCTATTATCTTCTATTATGATAATATTTCTTCTTTACTATAGTTTTCAATGGAAAAGGAGAAGCAGAAGGCCAGGGAAGAGTATCGTAAAGGGCTGGACAAAATAAACTCAAACATTAAGAAGTTTAGATGTTCATCTCAACATGGAAAAGCACTAGAGACACAATTAGGCATTAAACGATCTAGTCAGACATGCTCATTGCCAGAGAAAGTTGCTTTCCAACAACCTCAATGCTCCCTAGTGATGAATAAAGATTTACAATACTCTCAATTGCAAATATTGCAAATGCATCATGCACAAGAAAAAGCCCTACTAGAGAAGCTAGCTGCAGCAAGTGGTAGGCAAGAGAATAAACCCAATCAGAACTCTCAATTGCCAACGCATCATGCAAAAACAAATACCCAACTATCACAGCTAGCTGCAATCAATGGGAGACAACAAAGCAACCAAGAAGATTATGAGGAATATGACTCTCAAATTGATAGAGAGCGTAATGAAGCTGCCGTTAATGAAGAAGGTATTGTTTACTTTGTGAAAGGTGATTTTTTTTTATGTTTTTGTTTTAAATGCGTCTATTATGTGTATATTCTATGTGTTATATTGCCATTATTTAATTATTACAATTTGTTAGTAATGGTGATGATCTTTAATTTTTAATTTTTGCTTTAGTGAAAACTTAGCAAATGAACAAGAAAAACTGTGTGGTTCTTTCATGTAGGTCAACAGAAGAAAAGAGTAAGAGGACGAAGTAGATGTCTTAAACTTTTGGCATATCTGGAGAAATCGATTCGTATCATACTAAATGATAAGGATCAACCAGTTGGACCAGAGGGGTCGGTCAGCATGTTAAGCTCATATTTGGGATTTTTGGCTCGGAATGCGCACTTGGTACCATTAACCTACACTGATTGGCGACACATTCCTATAGAAAGCAAAGAAGATTTGTGGAGAAAAATCAGTGTACTACTTCTATTATACTATTTAATATGTACACATATGTTGTAGCTTGTTAGCTTTTTCTTTTTTGAGGTATTAATGACACCTACACATTTTAATCGCAGGAATAAATTCATCATTGAGGAGCCGGGCAAAAGTTGGGCTTTAACTACTATTAGTAATTCGTGGAGGAGCTGGAAGTCGAGAATGAAAAAGAGAACACTTCGAAAATATAAGACAATTGCGTCCCGCCTAAAAAATCGCCCCACAAACATACCAATGGAGCAATGGAAAGTTGTTGTGCAGTTTTGGAACTCCGAAGAAGGAAGGGTATGATTTCATCTCGAGTTTTCTTAATATTGCTTTGCACAAAAGTATTACAAGCTAAAGATGCACGCCTATAGTGAGGGACATACAGATGTAGGATGCATTTTACTTTGTTCTGATAGATATAGTGTACTGTTTTAGAAATAATTTTCCAGTTAATTTTCAATTATTGTGCAAACTTGTAAGGTTTACGTTTTGTATCTTATGGTCTTCAGGTGATTTGCTGTGAAATGTATAACATGTTAATTCTTTCATAGCCTATAGCATTTTCTTGAGAGCATCAAAACGCTTGTTCCTCTTTCTATTGTCTAACTTTTTGTCAACTTCTAGTTGCAAAGGTGTTAATTTTTCTTTTTTTAGCAAATTATAACATTTGCATTAACATGCTTATAAATTGCATTTATTGTATCCATTTGCTAAGTAAATATAGTTTTGGAATTATCTACTATATATATGCAGGCTCGTAGTGAGAGAAACTTAAATAATAGTCGGAAAGCAAATACTAAATTTTCAAATGGTCGGAAAAGTGAAGCTATAACTCGAGAAGAGGTAATCTTTGATGCTACACTTTAATTTTTTGAATATATGACAAATGACATTGAAAAAATTTTAAAAATATGAACAACTAGTATGTTTATTTGCAGTTGAAAAGACAGGATGGAGTCGAACCATCACAAGCTAAAATGTTTTTGGAGACTCGTAGAAAGAAGAATGGAGAATTAAATGTTGTTGAAGAAGCAAGAGTGAGTTAATCTTTTAAAAAAAGAGAATGAAGTATATCTCCAAAATAGTATAGTACTGTGTTTTATATTTTACATCAACTATTTTATTTTGTTAATTTGTAGAATGATGTTGAGCGCCTCGAGTTGGCCATGGCAGCCGATGATAAGAATAGTCAAAATGCCATTCTTGACAAGTTAGTAAAGCCAAGAGCTGGGCGTGTACCTCTCTATGGGAAAGGTGTCACACCCACAAATTTGAAGAGAAAGAGGTGCACAAATGATATTGAGGCAATACATGCAGAGGCGAGCCGAATTGCTAAAGAAAAGATCACTAGTGTCGAAAGCAAAGCTATGAAAGTGGTACAACAGCTTGTCTCACAAGTCCAGGCTATTATTCCTGATTTTCAACCTTCTCCAGATCTATTATGTAATCTTATGACCTCCTCAGAATCTTGTGACACTAATTGCGGTGTTGATAACTCAAATAGATTACCAGCTGAAGTACATGCCGCATCTACTCTGGATTCAGTAAGCATATTATCCTTTTTAACGTCATGTCAATTTTTCAGTCTCTATAAGTTAGTCTAACATCCAATTTTGTTTTGTTTTATTTATTTATTTTGCAGGATGCATAAAATGAAGATTGTGAATTTCTTGCTTGAGACCAATCTTATTCTGTTAATATACATGCATGACTGTCCTACTTTGTATTTCTGTTGATGGATTAAGGGAGTTCTATGGTTGATGTATTTAAGTTTTACTTTGGACTTTGTTACTAGGTTTGACTTTAGTTTGTTAGTTTGAATTTGTCATGTATTGCTTTAAAATGGTTTCCAGTGAACCTTTAGCTTCTATTAGTTGTGCATGGTTTTATTATTCTTTAATTATGCGTATGGATAATACCTAATTTGTTTTTATGTTATGCACATATTTTTTTTTAAATTATGATATAATATTGATAGAGGAGAGTCACGGTTTGTGTTAGCAACCTAATGTTAGTATGACCATGGTTTATTAACATTGTGTTTGGCAATGGTAATTTATGTTGCAATATCCACGCTTTATATATCCGTCCTACCACATGTATTATAAACCATACATCGTAAGGTAGAATTTAACACATCAAGCATGTATACCATTCAACGCATCCTACTAAAATATCTACCAAATATAAACATACTCAAACACTATCCATAGTAGAATTTAAAATATCCACATGCTAAATTATACCAATCATGCTAATCAACCAGGAAAATGGCAAGATCAAGCTAATCATGAGTACCCAAAATAATTGTTAAACCATAACAAGATTTCTACTCATCTACACATGCCATAAACCATATACCAAGCATGAACACACATGTAAACACATAATAAAAGGCATACACATAGAAAGTAAGCACCGCTCACCTCGAATCCGAAACCCTAGAACCTCCTACGCGCCAAACCTCGGTCGAATCCGACGAATTTGGTGCCCACGCATAGCTCCCGACTCCGGGAACTCGAATCCGCAATCAAACCAACACCCCACGCACTAATCGACCAAGGAAGAGCATAGGAACTCAAGGGGAAAGGCTCTCCTCTCGCTGGCTCGGTGGAAAATGGCGAATGGACTCGCCCGCGCGCGCCCGACCTGACTTATACCCGTTCACTCGCGCACTTTCGGTCGACTGGTAATAGGTTTCGGTCGACCGAAACCTCTCTGCACAGCACAAATACCCTTTACACTCCACGCGAAACAAAACCTCGCGTAACGACACACGCACACACGTGTCTAGAAGTCTCTACCCGACACGCAACCAAGCATGCATCAAACAAAACAAAAATAAATAAACGGATTTCACGGACCTCACAGGCGCTGTGGGGGTGTTCCGTCTTTCCCACACGTAAACGACGAATGAGCCTAACGAATCTCTAATGTGCCTTATCCTGGTTTCCTAGATTTCCACAAATATCTAGATGACGACTCCAATCCTTTCCCCTCTCTGGAGGAAGGTCGTCAACACATATATATTTGTTTTTAGTAGTAAACTTGCATACACATCACTGCGTACACATAACCTGAGGCCTCAACCCGACCTTAGCTCTGGGATAATATCGAAACTCGTATGCAATGTATACGCGTAGTCGTAAAATCCAGCCATAGCCTAGCCTATATGTTATCTAGGTAATATCAGGACTGACATACTATGTGTGTTAGTATCTGTAGAGCCCCAGCAATGACAGGCAATTAGAAACCAATCCTATTAAGATACCAATAATTGCTGTTGTACCTAGTGTGATTTTGATGATAACAAAACGATTAGTTTAAAGTATTATTAACATGTTTGATAAAGTATTTGAAGCATAGGTGGAAATGTCAAACACCAGAGGCAAACGTGGATGGACAAAATGATTATAACAACGCAATGAAGCTCAAAATGATGGAGAAAAGCAATCGAGACTATTGGATACTATTTTGAAGACGCAACCAAAGAGGCACAACTCCGAGCACTCAACAAATTTTCTATAGTGAGTGTTATATTTGATCATCTAAAGTTCTAAACTAAATTTTGTTGTGTGGCTCATCTATTAAAAATGATTTAGGGCTAAATATATTTATAATATAAAATATTATTTTTCTTAAAGGTAGCCTAAACAGAGAACATGTATTGGTTGACCGATACATGAATTGGTCGACCGATAATTTAAAAAATTACATGTCGCGTCTAATTATGAACTATCGGTCGACCGATAGAGTTTTCGGTCGACCGATACTTACGGTGCATGAATTTTTGAGTTTGGATGGAGAGCGTTTTCGGTCGACTGTAACATGAATCGATCGACCGATAACCTGAGTAAACTAGCCGTTATTCTATCCGTTGGGAGTAACCAATATATATCCAATCACTTTCATTCGGTTGTTCTCAACTGTTCTATTGTATTCTTGACTTCTCTAAGTGATTATATACTCATTTAAAGTGATTTTGAGCTACAGTTGCAAACTTTGATTAAAACCCTTTGATTTCTCTTATTTCTTTGAGAGGCATCTAAGTTAGGAGATTGGGGTTGGGCTATATTGTGTATTCACTCATTCATTTCAATTGTATTCGGCGGTTCCTCTTGCCCGTAAAAGTGGAAAAGAGAGATTGTAGGGTTGACTACTTTGACCCGTGAAAAGTGGGGATTGTAACGGTTTGATCGACGCCCGTAAGTCGATTGGTTAGTGGAGCACCAAGACTCGAGGAAGAGGCAAGGGAGAGTGGACGTAGGCGATTGCCGAACCACTATAAAAATCTTGTGTTTGATTCTCTTGAGTCAACTTTCTTATTTACTTGCTTAGTATAAGTGTTTCATTATTTCTTTTATTAAGTGATTATCTTAATTTTTTATAAAACCCCATTCATCCCCCTTTGGATTTGCCATGGGTCCAACAGTTGCATACTCTCACGTAGCAACATTTAGGACACGTAAAAAAATCTAATTCTCTTTTTCTTTTAAAGCAAAATAAAAAAAAAATTCTTTTCAAACCTTCTTATTCTCTTTTCATTAAAAAAATATTTTCAAAGAAACTGTTTTCTTCTCATAAAAAAATCATTTTCAAAATCATTCTCAAATAAAAATATTTTCAAAAACAATTCATTTTTTTTAAAAAAAATATTTTTTCTTTTTTAAAATCATTTTCAAAAATAAAAGATCTTTTTAGAATTTCTTTTCATAAAATTATTTAAATTCTATTCAAAAATTAAAAAATTTCTGAAAATTCTTTCTTTTCTTCTCACAAAATCTTTTAAAAAAAAAGTTTTAAGAAAAAAAACTTTTTCTGCATCACTGACACAGTTTTTCTACACAAGGACGGTAAAGGCGATTTTCTCAGAAAGGAGCCCGTATCTATTTTGACCTAGACATAATACCTTCGCACCTATGGCTGAAGAACTGAAAGAGCAATTGATGAAGGAAATTGATGAACTTCGCAAATATCTGGATTATATGAACAAGCAACTGGAACCTCCGACCACGACTATCAATTTACTATTTGAACAAAGGGCCAGCAATATAACGATTCATCAAATAAGAGACTACAGCTCTTCGTATATATCAGCATATCAGCCTCAACTGGTCAAACGGAAATATAATGCTCAAGTCCCATCTTATCAACAATTCCAACAATCTCGTCCAAGTCAGGCTCCCCATGAACCTTTACTTGTCTCCCAAGCAGAAATATATAAACACTTGAACAAGCAAGGTCTGCTGATACTCATGCCAGCTCGTCAATTCAAACCTCCATTTTCTAAGTGGTATGACATAGATGCTTACTGTGAATTCCATATGGTGCCCAAGTCATTCTATAGATAACTGCTACATTCTGCGAAACAAAATATATGAACTACTTGATACGGGAAAGGTAAAACTAAATCCCGTGGACATGACACCGATGGCTACTGTAAACAATATTGCCTCTGCCAGTACTCCTGAAGGGTTGGTCTGTTTCTTTTAATAAAGCCATGTTAGAACTATATTTGGTATGTTATTGGTCGCTATATGTATCTGAATTCTCCTTTTGTTACATCCTATCTTTTCAATGAACTACTCTTATTTAGGAATGCAACTCGGAATGAATTTTCTTTAATCATAAAGTTGTGTTATTTAACTATTTACCATGAACCTCCACGATTTCACTAAATTTTGCAGAATATAAAGAACAATACATGCTCTTGATTTAACTTGACAATTAGCAACTTGTCCAAAAATAAAAAGAAAAAGATGCGCAAACATTTACTCCACTACCTTGGGTTATTTAGTAACTAAAAATATTCATGTGATCCATGTTTACTTTTACGTCAATCGATATCTTAAGGTATGAGTATGCAAAGTACCTTAAGACTGTATTTATCGAGTAACGGATTCTTTCATCAGCAATGTCAGAATTCACGTTAAAATATAACATAAGGAAAGTTAAAAAAAAAGGCAAACATTTACTCCGCTGCTTAAAGTTATATAGTAGTTAGAAGTATTCATGTGCCCCATGTTTACTTTTACGTCAAACAATAACTTTAAGTATGAGTACGTGAAGCACTTTAAGTTTGTATTTATCGAGTAACTGGATTCCTTCATCACCACTGTCGGAATTCATGTCAAAATACAATATAAGAAATGTTAAAAAAATAAAAATATAAAAGCCCGCTAGGTCAAAAACCTGAAAAGGTGGCCTAAATATATGAAAAGTTGTGAAACTTTCAAGTTTAGCCAAGAACATGTATTGGAAAATTACACAATACAAATTCATCACCCTATCGCTCTCCAGAACCAAGTTACCACACAAACACTTGCTGCCACACACTAAATCTTGAAATGGGCAATTTTTATTTTTAAACGAGATTCACTCTGGAGTTGCATTCTTTCACCTTATAGGATCAAAGAAAAGATAAATGTGTATTGAGAAGAGAATACAAGATACATATCATGACAAGATATAAACTGAGCAGATGTTTAACATGACTTGCTTAGAAAGATACAAGCATTTAGTCAGACTCAAACTGGGGCAAATTTAAGAAGTTGATCCAAACGTCAACAACTTACACTTGCACAATTTTTATGAAAATAGAAGCATCGTAAGATTGCTCAAACTGAGGCAATTTTAGAAGACGATGGTCTCTAAAATGAAGCGAATCATGCGAAGAATTGATCTTCAACACCAAAATGCATATCGACAACTGACGAGCTTACAAACTGAGGCAATTATGAAAAACGCCAATTTGTAAAAGAAAAGAAAAGAAATCAAGAGAATAAAAAGGATACTGGGTTAATGACTTTCAGAGTAGTTTGACCGAGTATTCCAACATATTATATCTTCAGCATAAAATATTTCACAAAACTTTTTGGCAACTCTCTTTTTCAACATTAAATCCTTCAACCAATATGTAAGGTTCCGATTGGGGTTGATTTTAGATCAATCGAGGGTTTTGATTGATTCTTGGTTGCTTGATTTATTTATGATTTGATTAGGATTTTGATTTAGATCAAAATCAAGCATTTTGGGCCGAATTGGGCCCAGTTTGGGTTGGACCCGGCGGACGGAACCAACTTGGCTCGGCCTGGCCGAGCCCGTGGGCGCGCGGACGCGCGGGCGAGCCATATGGCTCGAACCCGTCGCGCCCGACCGCACCAATCTCTCTTTCTCGCATCTCTCTCTGTCTCTCGTCGCGCTCTCTCTCTCTCTCTCTCTCCCTCGCGACTCTCGATCCACCCGACGCCGTGCCACCCGCCGCTCGTCGTCCACCGCCGGCGTGCGCGCGACGCCGTCGCAGCCTTCGCCCGCGCTTCGGCTCGTTCTCCCTCTCGCGCGCGATTTTCCTCTCGGTCGCGGAACCCTAGCTCTTGCCGTCGCCGTTTCACCGTCCGCCGCGACTTGCCGCCGTCCGCCACAACTCGCCGCCGTCCGCCAGAGCTGTCTTAGGCGCCACTGCCGCCGATTCGAGGTGTTTCACGGCGTGGTGCTCATCTCTCTCTCTCGGCCGCGAGTTGCTCCTCCACGCCGCCGTCGCTCCGGTCGCCGCCGTCGATCACCGTCGCCTTCCCGGGCATGCTCGTGGTGCTGGTCGTCGCTGCTTCCTCCCACTGCTGTCTCGCCGTTCGCCGCCGCCGTCCGGCCGCCTCCGGCGAGGATCTCCGGCGATCTCAGCCGCTCCGTTGTCCTACCTCGAGCTCGTGGATGCTTTGGCGAGGTGATTTCGGTTACTCCGAGGGTTTTCGCCGTCTATCGGGTCTCGGGTCGGTAGGACCGGGACGTAGGTGAGTGGATCTTATGATTACACATGTTTGTGTTATTTTATGTTATGCTTAATGTATTTTGTGTACTAGCATGACATTGTATTGATTTATAACATGTTATTTGGCGTGGTATCTACTTGGATTGGTATTGTAGCATGTTTGCTAGGTTAATACCATAGTAGAGGTGGCCTTTGAATGTAGCATGTTAGTTCGGACATCTAGATAGATGTGGCACTTAGTTACTCGTAGGTATAACATACGAGTCGTATTATATGTTACCAGTATTTTCGTCACCTGAGTGAGTATAGGAGGCAGGATTACCAGGTTTATACTCTAGGAGGGATGAGTGGATGGTAACATGGTTTATACTTAGCTCTACCTAGTGACGTTTCGTGCGCCGCCTGCGCTGGATATATTCGTGGTAGGGTTGTGGTCATGGTTATCTAATTAGAAGAGTATTAGGGCATGACTGCCGGGTTTATACTCTTAGTAGAATCTGTTGTGCTAGGGATACGGTTGTTGTGGTACATATTATGTATCTACCTAGCGATATGTTCATGCGCCGCCTGCGCTGTTTGTACCTGCGGTAGAGGAGTAGGTGCTACCTGACCTATGTGGTCTGTGTGGTTGTTTTACCTTAGAGGGTACGAGCCGATTGCTCTGTTAATGCCTTGGGTAGGATGGATTACCATGTCGTGTGTAGTTCCCTTGTGTGTTCAGTCATCTTCCCGGTTAGTCTAGAGTTGCCGACTAGGGATGGGCGTGAGTTGAACAGAACACAATGTGGATGCTTAGTCTTGTTTCGTTACCTTGGCAGTCGCCAGTGACTGGGGATGTCTCTTATGTTTGTTTGATATTGTGTGCGTGATCGGGTTTGATTAGCATGCTATATTTGTTGTTGGCCGTCGGAAAGGGCATTAGGGCTTTATGCTAGATTATGCTCTTGGCGGGGTTTTTGAATGTTATTTTATGCATGATGTTGACATTGCCTAGACATGTACGCGAACGGGTGTTCTAGAAATGCATGCGATAGGTGTGTCAGTATATAATAAGATTCCCGGTGCATAGGGAGTATGTTATAAGTGTAGGTTTGCTTGGGTGAATATCGAGGTGTGTGACCTAGATGATATTCTTGGCAGGATCTCTTATGTGATAACATGTTTATGCCTGATCTACCCTACAATATATTTGAGTGGATTACTCTAGTTATGCGTGTGGTAGATGTTTTGATAAGTGTTAGGCGATAGCACTTGGACGGTTTACCCAATATTACTATTTATGTAGTAGGAGTAATGTTGTATGGCCATAATTAGGCTTGTTATCCCTTGTTCTGGTGGGTATGTGAACGTGTGACTGTTATTACCCTAAGTATAGGACGGACTGGGATGTGCGCATGTTAGTCTTATCCGGTTGAGTATGTAGGTGGGTTCCCTAGTTGTACTCGTGATAGACTGACTTGTGGGTATGTGAGCGGTGTTTGCTCTGTATGTTTTAGCATTGGATTTATGCTTTACATGTGTTGACATGCTTGTAATGTGGTTGTGGCATGTGTAAATGAGTATAATCATGTTAGGGTTTTAACATGGATTTGTGATGCTCATGGATTACATTGTTTTATGCCATTACATGGTTGAAAAGCATGGTTCATTTGGATTTGGATGAAATGACTTTATGGAATGCTCGGTGATATATGTTGTAGCACTCGTTGAGTTGAGTATGCTTGAGAATATTCGGTGAGCATGTCCATGGTTTTGTTTATGCATTTGGCATACACATTTACACATTTTATGCGTAGTAGTCTCATGATGCATAAAGTTACATGTCGCATGGTGGTTTTGGGCATGTACATATAGCGTAAATGCATGGAGACTTGGATGCATGCTGGTTTGTGTGGATTTTTATCGGTGTTTACCGAGTTCGGTGTCCACTATTTTAGTGGCACTGGAGGGTTGTTCCGATTTAGGACCAGTGGGCGTCGGATCCACCCGTGGGCCAAGGTTAAAGCGATCTGACGTCAGCCTCTTAGTCGGCCAACCGTTACCGCAGACGGAAGGTCGGATAACATGGGACGCCATGCTGCAGGGAGGGACCACTGTTAACCCGGTTGGGGACTTGTAGATGTACACTACAGGGGATCCCGTGTAAGTTGTCATAGTTGACTGTCTGGCCAGGGATTATGTTGCATGCTGGGTTGATACGCATGCAGGTTTCGCATTTACATGTCGGGTGTACATGGGCATGCATGAGGGTATTTTTCCATGCATGGTTTCATTGAATGCATACAAACCATTGTGAATACATGAATGAATGTGGAAATTGTTTGTATGGTTATGGATGGGTGTGCCTTGGATGGCTTGTATGCTTTTGGCATGTTTAAATTATTTTATCTTGCGTTCAATGCGAGGTAGTTTATTGTTCGTCGAGCTTTGTTTTAAGCTGACGATGGTTTTGTTTTACCCTTATGTTATGGGTGGTTACTCGTTGTTGGCATGTATAATTGATGTATGCATGCGGGAGTGGATTGGCATGCGAGTTATGTATTGGTATGCGTGTTATGTTTGCATACTGTATATGTATGGGCATGCGATTTTATTTTGTGCATCTGTTTGCCTTAGCTTCTATGCTTGCTGGTGTGATGCATGTTGGTGTTTGACCGGTGCCTTAGCAGTTGACGTAGGGACTGCTGGGGAGGGTCACTCACTGAGTATATTTTATATACTCACGATACTACCTTTTTTCCCCTCAGGTCTTTGCGAAGTCCGCTAGCGATCGTAGAGCGAGCTTCGGGGTGCTGAGGATTGTAGTGGGATCAAAATGTAAAATAAATTTAATCTTTTTCCGCTGTATTTTAATTAACTTTGATTAATGTATTAGTGTAAATTGGAAGTACTAGCTCATAACATCTGCTTTATTGTTTTAAAATTTTCCGGCCCCCGGCCCTGGGGTGCCACACAATACATTCTCAATATTGCTTTTTGCATAAAATCTTTAACAACAAACATCAATTTGCAACAAAATAAAATTTTCTCACACTATTCAACAACTCATCACAAATTTGACATGAAAACTCTTTCTATTCGCGAGGCATAGTTCTCGTGAATATCTTTCTACCCCAAGGACTGAACAGAACTCGGGGCATTTTCTTTTCTTCCCAAAGGCTGGACGGACTTTGGATATCTTTCTACCCTAAGGGCTGAACGTAACTCATAGCATCTTTTCTTCCCAAAGACTTAACGGACTTTGAGATATCTTTCTATCCCGACGGCTGAACGGAACTCGGCCGTCTTTCCTTCCCAAAAGCTGAACGGACTTTGGAAAATCTATCCACCCCGAGGGTTGTACGGGACTCGGGGCATCCTTACCTCTCAAAGGCTGCAGGACTTTGGGACACTCTTCACCCCGAGGGTTGTACGGAACTCCGGTATATTTTCTTCCCAAAGACTGCACAGACGTTGGGACACTTATTCACCCCGAGGGCTGCACGGAACCCAAGGCATCGTTTCTACCCTAAGGCTTGTATGGACCTCGGGACATGCAATTCAAACCCCGAGAAGCAAATCGGGTTTATCACGGTCTCTACATTTACAAATCCCGAGAAGCAAATCGGGTTTATCACGGTCTCTGCATTTACAAATCCCGAGAAGCAAATTAGATGTGGGTACATCTTCCCACACTACGAGAAGCAAATCAGATGTGTCTTTGCATTTACAAATCCCAAGAAGCAAATCGGGTACATCTTCCCACACTCCGAGAAATAAATCGGATGTGTCTTTGCATTTACAAATCGCGAGAGGCAAATCGGGTTCATTTTCTCACACTTCGAGAAGCAAATCGAGTTCAATTTTCCACACTCCGAGAAGCAAATCGGGTTTATCTTTATATTTACAAATTCCGAGAAGCAAATCAGGCTTATCTCCTCACATTCTGAGAAACAAATCAGATGTGTCTCTTTCTCCCTGGGTTCGGATATATGCATTTACAAACTCCAAGACGCAAATTAGGTATATTTATAAATCCCGAGAAGCAAATTGGATTTAACACATTCCGAGAAGCAAATTGAAAATTTCTTTGCATTTGCAAATCCAAGAAGCAAATCGGATGTGTCTTTATATATTCTTCTACAGGTCCCGAAATGCAAATCAGACTTGTCATTCAAATTTTGAGAAGCAAATCGGATATATCTTTGCATTTACAAACCCAAGACGCAAAGTGTGTGACATCCCTTTATTTAGGCCAAAAGTGGCCCAAATGAGGAGCTTATAGGTTTAGGCCCATATGAGAAACTTAGTCCCATACCCCTTGTTTAAGGGTGAAAATTTGGGATTATAAGCTGGGTAGGCCAAGTAATAGCACCAACCAAGTGAATCCACCTTTTCGAAGGATCCACCCGTGTGGTACGGCCGGGGCTTGGGCGGTGCGGGGCCCGGACGGGTCGGCGTGACAAATTGGATGTGTTTACAAATCCTGAGAAACAAATCGGGTTTAGCTTTTCACATTTCGAGAAGCAAATCGGAAATTTCTTTGCATGCATTTGTAAATTCGAGAAGCACATCAGGTTCATCTTTTCATACTCCGTGAAGCAAAACGAGTACATCTTTGCATTAACAAATCCAAATATGCAAATCGGGTACATCTTTGCATTAACAAACAGCGAGATGCAAATCGGGTATATCTTTGTATTTACAAGCTTCGAGCAGCAAATAAGATGTGTTTATATTTTTACAAACCCCGAGAAGCAAATCGGGTTCACTTTGCATTTAAAATCCCGAGAAGCAAATCGGGTTTATCTTTTCCACATTCCAAGAAGCAAATCGGATATGTCTCGATCTTGTTCATGCAAACACTTATCATTGATGGCTATACTCAAGTTCTCTCTCTCTGGACAAAATGTGGTGTGTTATTATCTTTGTTCAATCCTTCTTCGAAGCATCAAACAAAGAGGGGCAACTGTAGACACCCCATTTTGTCCGGGCTATCATCCTGGTTTTATTCGATAAACTCGATTAAGCTTAAAATTTTAATTCACACGATTAAATTTATTTTAGCTTAATTTTAGACCTTTTTGGATGTATAGGATTGTTTAAAAATTCTAACGAGGCCGTACATGAACAACAAATTTTCGCGAAAACCAAAATTGTGCTTAAAGGGGCTATTTTTGCCAATTTCTGAAATCATGGACGAAAGTTTTGCAAATTAGCCAGCAGTTTAATTTACAAATTCTAGAAAATGGGGATTTTTCTTGTAGTACGCCGTAAAAGTCATTTTTTCAGCAAAAATCGAAGAAGAAGAACCGACGGCAATCGCCGCCGCCAAATGTCGCCGGCCGCCTCGAAGAAGAAGAACCGACGGTAACCGTCGCCGCCAAACATCGCCGGCCGCCTCGTCGCCAATGTCTGCCTCTTCAGCTTAGCCAACCGACGCCGCCTCGTCTGCCTAGAGAACAATATAAAATGGCGGGGAGGAGGGCCTGAGAAAAGCCAGTGAGGGAGAGAGACAGATATAGAGAGAAATAATGAGAGAGATAAAAGAGAGACTACAGCTGTTGCTCGCCATCAGCTCCGTCGACCTATCTTCGACGACGTCGGTGCTACCGCTTTGCTTCGCCGCCGCCAACGCCGTCTGAAAAGCTTAAAAATCGAAACTAACCAAGTCGAGGTACGCGTTCAAATTCTATCAAAATCATCGTATTACAATCTCTACACAGTGTAGGTGACGAGATACCGCTGTGGCTTCGCCGGCGGCTAGCCACGGCGGCGAACGTTAAATTATATTTTTAATCCTAAAAATTGACCCTTAAATATCTGCGCGTACACACGTTAAAACCAAATTTAGACACCGCCATTGAATCCATGACTGTCGAGAACGTTAGGACACATATATAGGTTGAGAAGGCGGCGCCGAAACGCCACCGGCCATCAACGTTCGACGTTGAGCTTGTGGCTGAAGAAGATGACGACCGGCTTAGCCGGTCATCGTGATGCGCGCAGGTTTAACCCCGCGCGTATCAGGTCTGAGCTACATTCAAAATAATCCGAGACAGTTTGCATCCGGTCGAGCCTAAATCACATCAGACCGAGTTCGTTTCGATTCTGACCGAGCCATTTTAATTCTGACTGAGCCATTTTGACCCTAGGAACCCCTTGGGTGACCCAAATATAGTTTTAATAATTTTTAATTGGGTTTTAAGCTATAATTTTGATGGAGTCGCTAGTGAATCAAGGGCGAAGCATTATCCGTCCGTTTGTGGCGACTTAATATAGTGACTCAGTATTCCTTATTTTGAGGAAGTGGTTAACTTATTAGAAGCAAAGCATTTAGAATTTAGGCGGTGGATTCATACATGTATAAATACTGAGAATCTAGCCCTAAAAAGAGAGTTTCTGTACTCTGCTATCTTCCCTCTAGCATAATAACAAATAGCGTTCTCCCTTCACGTGGACATAGGCATCTTCGCCGAACCACGTAATTTCTGTGCGTTTTGTAATTGTTTTCCATTTGATGGGATTGAGCATTCCTTAAATTATGTGTGTTTTGTAATTGTTCTTCATTTGAGTCGCGATTGAATCAAGGGCGAAGCGTTATCTGTCCGTTTGTGGCGACTTAATATAGTGATTCAGCATTCCTTATTTTGAGGAAGTGGTTACCTAATTAGATGCAAAATATTTAGAGTTTAGGCGGCGAATTCATACATGTATAAATACTGAGAATCTAGCCCTAAAAAGAGAGTTTCTGTACTCTGCTATCTTCCCTCTAGCACAATAACAAATAGAGTTCTCCCTTCACGTGGACGTAGGCATCTTCGCCGAACCACGTAAATTCTGTGTGTTTTGTATTTATTTTCCATTTATCGTAGTCTGATCCCTAACTCTAACAAACCCCAAACCATCATTTTGCACTGGTTGTGGGGAAGAAGATACTGAAACGATGGCCAAGCGTGGGAGTTCAACAGGAGCAAGGAGCAGGAGGGTCGCCTCTCCGGAGTCATGCAATCGGGAGAAAGGAAGCCTCGGTCGTAGCCGCCAGGCACTCGAAAGAAGAAACGCAAGTCAACATGCCTCCTAACAGAAGTGGGAGAACGGTGACTGTTCACCCTTTACCAATTTACACCGGAGATGAGCGTTCGCTTCTTACAAAGAGTGTTCTGGAGACATTGGTATCATCTGACTTTGAACTACCACATCTTAAAGATTTCGACGGCATTGGAGATCCGAAATCCCATTTAGAAAAATACCGCATGGCGATACGCTTTAAATGGGCGTCGGACGAACTGTGCTGCCCAGCGTTCAACAAAACCCTGATCGGATGGCAAAATCTTGGTGGAAGAATCTTCCAAAGTCTTCGGTCGATAACTTTTCATAGTTGGAGAAAGCTTTCATTGCAAATTTCTACTCCAACACGATGATCTATCAGGACAGTAGAATTTTCCTGTCGGTATCTAGGAAGAAAATGAGAGTCTGGCGGATTACTTTAAGCGATTAAACGAGTAACGGTGGAAGGTCCGCAACGCCGACCCAGCAGTCATCATGGCGTCTCTCCAAGTTGCAATCCGGCATCCGAAATTACGGGAGCGGATCTTCAAAAATCCTCCTACTTATTTGCAAGATATGTATGCAAGGATTAACGCAAGAATCAAGTTAGATCGCGCCTTGTCTGCCACGGATAAGGATAAGGATAAAAAGAAGCAAACCAAGAAGATCACTGAAACAAAAGGGGCGAACGTGAAGAAGGAGGACAAAAGCAGTAACACCCCGTAGTTCACCTTCAAGTCCCCGCAAGCGTACACCCCTATGGAGGTACTGACTCTCAATCAAGGAGCCAAGGCGAAAGCGGGAACAAAATTCACAGGTGAAAGCCAGGTATTTTGTGAAATCTACAATTCGAAAACCCATTTCATATTGGAATGTAGATAACTACAACATCATCTCAAAACAACAAAAGATATGGCAAAAGAGAACACTCGGGGAATATGAAGATCATGGAGTCCACGCCATTCCAAAAGAAGATCACAGAGTCCCAATAGACGGAGGACACGAACTCCAAGGAGACAGCGGTCGAGGAGCCCGAGAAGATCACTCAAGAGAGTAGAAGAAATCAGGAGACAGCGTCCTCCTGAACAGGAAGAACGAAAGGCAAGTAGAGAATGAGTGTTCTCCCCGACCGTTGATGGTGATATGAAGAGTCCACTGCATCATGAGTGGTCCCTCTTACATAGACATGAGCAGAAGAGAGAGAAAGGCTTTTGGTAGAGAGGTCTGCTAGATACGAACAAAAAAGAAGAGAGTAGAAGAGGTCTGCCAGGCGTTTTACAGAGGCCACAATCACTTTCGGCCCAGAGGATTTGGTAGGTGTCTCTCTACCTATAATGATGAACTACTCATTTTCGTAATTATGGCGGACGCACAAGTAGAACGAGTTCTGATAGATGGAGGAAGCACAATAGATGTATTATTCTGGGATGCATTCCTAGCTATGGGCCTAATAACTGACTTCTAGAAGCCTGCAACACACCACTGATCGGCTTCTCAGGCGAATCATTAACTCCCAAAGGAGTCCTGCTGCTATAGGTCACCGTCAAAGAATTCCCCACGCAGCGAACTATCCCGGTATCATTGGTTGTGGTAGAGGCCAACTTACCTTACAATGTGAACCTGGGCCGGCCGACGATCCATGACTTGAGAGCAGTGGTATCCACATACCATCAAAAGATGAAGTTCCCAACGCAGTGTAGGATCGGAGAAGCTAGAGGCAACCAGCAAGCGGCGAGAAGATGTTTTGTCTCAGAAATGAAGAACAAATCGATCTAGATAACTGCCAATATGGAGATCGACCCTAGCGACAGAACTGATTGGAGTGTACCGGTAGAAGAAATACTGAAGCTATCCCTGAATGAGACGGAGCCTCATCGAATCGTCCAGCTAGGATCCACACTACGGGAAGAAGAATGAGCAAAGTTGCTGTAATATCTGCAGGAGAATGCCAAAGTGTTCGCCTGAGAGCCCTCGGACATGGTAGGCGTGGATCCAAAGATTGCCACCCACCGACTGCATCTGTCACCTAGCGTTCGACTTATCAAGCAACGGCTCCGAAGCTACTCGAGGAGAAGAAGATCGCAGCGAGGGCGGAAGTGCAAAAGCTACTCAACGCATGATTCATCAACAAAGCTCAATTTACTTCCTGGTTAGCTAATGTAGTCATGGTCAAAAAGTCAAATGGTAAATGGTGTATGTGTGTAGATTTTACCGATTTGGATAAATACTGCCCAAAGGATAATTATTCTTTGCCGCGCATTGACTACTTGGTGGATTCTACTTGTGGATATGAAAGTTTATCCTTAATTAGATGCTTATAGAAGATATAACCAGATAAAATGAATGAGAAGGATGCACCGAACACGGTCTTCGTCACCAAGGAAGTTACTTATTATTATAAGGTCATGCCCTTTGGCCTAAAAAATGCTCAAGCTACCTTCTAACTAGTAATGGACAACATTTTTAGAAGTGAGCTGGGAGAAACAATGGAGGCATATGTGGATGTTCTGCTGGTCAAAAGCCGAAGGAAAGAAGATAATCTCCAGGATTTACAACGAGCGTTCGACCTCATGCTAATAGCAAGTTTACGCTTGAATCCAAAAAAATGCTCGTTTGGAGTTTCTCCGGACAAATTATTGGGCTTCATGGTCTCTAGCAGAGGAATCTAAGCTAATCCTGAAAAAGTATCCGACATTCTGAACATGCCTCCTCCCACTAACATCCAAGAAGTGCAACGACTAGCAAGAAGAATAACAGCTTTTGAACGATTCGTACCAAAACTGGGAGATCGATGCAAACCATTCTTCTCTACCTCCTAGAAGAAAGCGGCTATGATAGGGTGGCCAGGCACCACCAACAAAACATTCATCTGGAGCGAGGAGTGTCAAATCGCTTTTAACAATGTAAAGAAACTTTTCACAACAGCCCTAGTGCTCTCCAGTCTAGAAGCAGGGGAGAAACTATATCTGTATTTGGCGGTCACCTAAGCGGCGGTAAGTTCGGTACTAGTCAGATGTTCAGCCGAAGCAGAGCTACCAGTGTATTATGTCAGCAAGATCTTGCGGGATGCGGAGACACGATATTCAGAATGTGAGAAACTGGCACTAGCCCTTGCGTTTTCGGCGCGAAGGCTCCGGCCATACTTCAAAGGCTACACATCCAAGTATTAACGAATCACCCCTTGAAGCACATTTTATAAAAAAATAGAAGCTTCAGGTAGGCTAGTTAAATGAGCGATAGAGCTGTCCGAGTAAGACATTCAATACTTCCCTAGATCAGCCATTAAAGACAGGTGCTGGCGGATTTCTTAGTAGAGACAATAACGCCTATCCCTGATTCTTCCCAAACGAGTGCGTCAGAGACGTATCTATCAACAAGTACTCCTGGGAGAACGCTGGTACCAACTATGTGGCATTTATACACCGATGGATCTTCCACGGCAACGACGAGTGGAGCAGGTTTGATTTTAACCAGCCTAGGAGGAGCACGCTTAGATTACGCCCTGCGATTCAACTTTCCAACTACAAACAATACCGCATAATATGAAGCCTTAATTGCTGGGATGTAACTTGCAGAGGCGTTGGGCTTCAGAACCCTGGAAGCATGAACAGATTCTGAGCTAGTAGTGAATCAAGTAGCATGCATCTATGAAGCGAAGGATCCCAGCATTGTAAAGTATTTGGACATGCCTCGGACAATCATCAAAAGGTTTGACGTCTTTTATATACAATGCATTCCAAGATTGCAAAATGCCTTAGTAGACGCATTATCTAAATTAGCTATCTCAAAGTGGGAGTTCACCCCTCAAAGGATATTCTTGGAGGAGGTAGAACGCTCCTGCTTTGACATTGAAAGTCCATTACTGAGAGTATCACCAGTCATGTGCATAGATGAAATACCAGAAACCTGGATGACTCAAATAACTCGATTCTTGAGTGAGGAAATCCTGCCGTAAGATAAACAAGAAGCAAATAAACTACGTAAAAGAGCCACACAATTCTTAATCGTCAGAGGCCAATTATATAAGCGAGCATTCGCCCGACCCCTACTGAAGTGTATTACATCCCAGCAAGAAGAAAATGTCTTACATAAAATACATAGTGGAGATTGTGGAATGCACATCAATGATCGAATACTCGCAGCAAAAACTATACGGCAATGATACTATTGGTCCTTAATTAGACAGGATAGTGAGGAGCTGACATAAATGTGTGTAAGTCTGTTAAAGTCATGCCAACATCACACATCTACCTCTCGCCATCCAAATATCAATTAGTGGACCCCAGCCGTTCGCCCATTGGGGAATGGATATAGTGGGACCCATTACCGACAACGACTCAAGGCCGCAAATTCATCATCGTCGCAATCGAATACTTCTCAAAGTGGATAGCAGTAAAGCCACTCACCACGATAATAGGTAACAATTGCTGGAAAGTCTTTTGAAAAAATATTATTTGCAGGTATTGGCCTCCCTCGGGTATTAATCACAGACAATAGCACCCAGTTTGAAAGCGCAATTTTCGCAAAACAATACGAGAAATACAAAATTAAACACCGATTCTCATCGGTATACCACTCCCAAGCAAACGGGTTGGTGGAGAACACTAATCCCATCATCGTACTAGGGTTGTGATCTACCCTAGAGGAGAAAGGGGGAAGCTAGCTTGATCTACTCCAAACAATGCTGTGGGCATATAGAACCACATATAGAAAGGCCACTATATAAACCCCTTTCAACTTGGTGTACAGCACATAAACCGTTCTCCAAGTCGAAATAGATAAGCCGACTCTCCAAACAGAGTGGGAGAACAATGACTCCAATGACGTGCAAATCAGAGTCGAGCTCAACCTTATCGATGAAAAAAGAGACGAAGCAGCTATACGGGTAGAATCATACCAACGTCAAACAGCTAAGTATCACAATCGCCGGATAAAGCCCCGTGAATTCAAGCAAAGAGATTTGTTGCTGCGAAGGATCATGGGCATCCAAGACCCAGGGAACAAAAAACTAAACCCTAAATGGGATGGACCCTTCCAAATCACTCAGGTAAAAGGTCAGGGATCGTACAAACTCAAGCGTATGGATGGAACCGATGTTCCCTACACCTGGCATGGGAGTACCTTGTAGAAGTTCTAACAATAGCAAACACAGTAAAAACACTCGCATACATTCAAATATCAAAGCGCAGCATCAAATCATTCATAGTAACATTCAAATCACATTAACGTTTATAAAGGGCCGAATCTATATATTTTAAATCATTCATTTGAACGTCTCTGGGCCGAATCGCATTCTGCCTACAATTTACTAGTAGCAAAGCAGCTAGAAGCAGGTGTAGACACCCCATTTTATCCGGACTATCATCCCGATGTTACTCGATAAACTCGATTAAGCTTGAAATCTCGATTTACATAATTAAATTTATTTTGGATTAATTTAAAACTATTTGGACGTATAGAATTGTTTAGAATTCTAACGAGGCCGCGCACGAATAAAAAAGTTTCACGGCAATCCAAAATTTATACCAGAGAGGCTATATTTGCCAAATCATAAACGGTAGGTCCATATTTTTGCAAAATCAATGGAGACCATTTATGCAATGTAGCAAACTTGAGGATTTTCGCTTAATATCAAAAAAATGCGTGTAACTCCTGCCGCCCACGATCGCCGCTGCCGCCCACGATCGCCGCTTGCACTCGCGTAACCGCCCATGATCTCACGGCCCCTCACATTCGCAACCGCCGTTTATCACCCAATATAAGTCCTGCGCGAATCGACTACGGAGGGAGGATCGGCGCAGACTGAGAGTGAGAATCCCGGTGAGAGAGAGATAAAGAGAAAACGAGAGAGAGAGAGAGAGAGAGAGAGAGAGGAAGAAGAATACCCGTTGCAGCACTCATATACAAGGGGACTGCCTGCTGCTCTGCTTGTTCACTCGCCTGCTGCAGATCAGCTTTAGTGCTCGGAGCAACATCCTTCAGCTGGACAGCCAACATCTGAGCATACGCCTCGGCTGCGGCCTTGGCAGCTTCATGGGCAGAAAAAGAGAGCGCAAGGGTCACCTGCATGCGGTTAATCTCGGCAAAAGGAGCGACTTTCTCTTTCTCCAGCCCAGTGACTGTTGCCTCCAAAGCTTGAAGATGCTCATCCTTGGAAGCAACCCGCCCTAGTAGAGAAGCATTCTCCCTCAGGGCATCCTTCAATTCAAGTTCTAGGGATTGCAGCTGAAGCGGGTCCTGGCCAGCCCTGCCTGAGACTCCCGTAACCACCCAACGGATTGAAAGATGGCAAAGTCTGACTACCTCAACAAAGGATGAAACGCTCACACAAACGAAAGTTTAAGAGGGAGAACACTAACCATTTCAGTGATGGTTAAGAGGGAGAACCATCATTTGTTTTCCATTCATCATTGTTTACTTCAGTGATGGTGCTTAGAGTGTTGTACACGTTAGTAGTACCACTTGATCCGGTGCGAGAGGAAGAAGCCATAGAAGAAGCCCAGATCAGACAACCAAAAACCTCAAGGAAGCAAGAAGCACGGAAAAAGAATTCGAGAGAACGATGAAGAAGATGAACAGTTGAAGTGAAAAAGGTAACTGTAAATGAATGACTCTAAACTGCATTTATGATAGTTATGATGAAGATCGTAACCAATTTTCGAGAATATCTTCGGTGGTTACGCAAATCTTTAACCATAAAGGGGCAAACACAAAACACGCTTGTCTCGACCAATAAACATAAGGCTCACACAGGAGAACGCTGCACTGGAGCAGCAACAACAAAACCGAACGGTGACTTACGCAGAGGAAAAAGACTGAAAAGAGGAGAACGGTTCCAAATTGTCGCTGTAGTAATCAGAATTAACTTGGGAGAACGACTGTAGACACCCTATTTTCTCCGGACTATCGTCCCGATTTTATTCGATAAACTCGATTAAGCTTAAAATCTTGATTCACACAATGAAATTTATTTTAGCTTAATTTGAGACTATTTCGACGTAAATAATTGTATAGAATTCTAATAAGGCCGCGCACGAATAATAAATTTTCACGACAATCGAATATTTATAAAAGAGTGTCCATTTTTGCCAAAATAGGAAATAGAAACCCAAGGTATTTCAAAACCATAAGAGGCTGTTTTTGCAATTTAGCAAACGTTAGGATTTTTAGTGTAATTTCAAAAAAAATTGCATTAACATCAAACAATAAACGCTGCCGTAACCACCGATGGTCGCGCTCGCGTAACCACCGACGGTCGCGCTCGCGTAACGCTCGACGTCCGCGGTCATGTAACGCCTGCGATCGCGTCGCCCACGACCCCTATATATAGAGACGTCGGAGGCACTACGGAGGGGAGGTGGTCGGAGAGAGAGAGAGAGAGAGAGAGAGAGAGAGAGAGAGAGAGAGAGAGAGAGAGAGAAATCCAGCAAAAAAAAAAAAAAAAAAACGAGAGAGAGCTAATGCAAGAGAGCGACACTGGTGACATCCTCCGATCACCGTCAACCCCGCCGTCGCTGAACACCGTGCGCTGCACAGGCGACCGTCCCGTTTTTCAGCCGAAACAATAACCGATTCAACCGACGTTCAAACCCCGAGGTAACACTCTCAAATACCTCTCATTAACATCAAAACTTGTTTTAGAACACGGGACACCGTCGTGGCTTCGCCGGCGTCGAGCCACGGCGGCGAAATAATAAAAATATTTTTATCCTGAAAATTACACCCCATGATATCTCGGCGTACAAGCGTCAAAACCAAAAATTTGACACCGCCATTGAATTCGGAACCGTCGAAAACCTTACGACACATATATGGGCCAAGACGGCCAGCGGCATTTTAGCTCGGCGCGATCGTGAGCTAAAGACGATGACCGGCTGAGCCGGTCGTCATATAATAAAAAGAAACGGGCGCGGGGTTTAGCCCCCGCGCCATTAAGACCAAGCTTGGGCTCGATCGGTTTAAATCCAATTGAGCCAAATTTAATTAGACTGAGCCATTTTGCTTCCGATCGAGCCCAAATCGAATCTGACCGAGTCAGTTTCAATTCTGACCGAGCCATTTTAACTATGGCTGAGCTAGTTTCAGTTCTGATCGAGCCATTTAGCAGTAAACTTAGCCATTTTTACCTTAGAAACCTATTTAGCAACCCAAATATATTTTTAATCAATTTTAATCACTTTTAATTGAAATTTAAGCTATTATTTTTTTAAATTAATCAATTTAAAATCTTATTTAATATATAACCATAAAGAAAGGTATATGACATGTAAATATAAGTTCGGAGGTGATGGATATTTCCCCGAAATAAATTTTTAATGGACGAGTAAAGAAAAAGCGATGGATATTGCTTCTTTCTCGAAGTTACATTACGTATGCCTATTCATAATTATTATTTTTTTTAAATAATAAAATTAAGGTTGGGATGGATATTTCTTCCTAATAATTAACAAAACGCGACTAGATATTTAAATAAAATATTGGGAATGAGATGGATATTTCTTCCCATCCAATAAAAGACATCATAAAATATTTTAAAATATATAAAAAGATCCGGTGGATACTGGTTCTTCAAATAATAAAAATTATACTTCATAAAATATTTTAAAATATATAAAAAGATCCGGTGGATACTGGTTTTCAAATAATAAATATCACACTTCATAAAATATTTTAAAATATATAAAAAGATCTGGTGGATATTGGTTCTTCAAATAATAAATATCACACTTCATAAATATTTTAAATATACGAAAAGATCCGGTGGATACTGCTCCTTTAAACATTACACTCATACAAAAAAGGGACGAGATGGATATCTCTACCTTTAAACATAATACAAACTGGACGATGAAGAGGAAATGGAAACGCGCTGAGCCCAACATTAAAAAGATAACATTTTTATCACACGAGAACATATCTTTTAATATTAAGCACATCACGCCACACAAAAATAGACTACACATTTTACATTTATTTATTCAATTTGCGATTATTCATATTCAAGTATTTATGCATGTCAAAATAAACCCAAAATCGTTATAATCACTTACAAAATACCCTCTTTTGAGGGGCGCTGTGGGGGTGTACCATCTTCCCCACACGTAACTGACGAACGAGCCCATAAATCTCAAAAGTGCCTTATCCGATTTTCTAATTCTCCATAAAAATTAGGTGGCGACTCCAAAAAATCTTTCTTTTTCTTTAAGGTCATCAACAGATGGCGACTCCGTTGGGGACTCGTCAGGCTCGTTATTATAAGTGATTAAAATTATTTTGGATTTAGTTTGGTACGTAAGCGTACATGTTTGCTTATTTTTTATTATGTTAATGTCTTTATTATTTTTGCTATACATTTCATGTATATATATTGCATTGCATATGATGACCTAGGGCATACGCCCAACCCATTTACCGGGACAATCGGAGCTTGCGTACAATGTATATGAGTAGTATGTAATGCCACGCCCCTTATCCCAGTCAAGATGTTATCTAGGTAGTACCCCGAGCTGATGTACCATGTACATTGGTCGTCGGGAGAACCCCAGGAATAACAGGCTGATAGACAAACGACTAAGATAATCGGAGTTTGCGTACAATATACGTAGGTAGTCCGTAAGCTCAGCCAATAAGCACCCACAATTTCTCAATTGACACTTAGTTTTAGGGGCATAAAAAATTAAAAAAAAAATTCAACAAAAAATTTCAAAAAATTCATTTTCGAATACAAAATCTTTTCAGAAAAATTTTCTCTTAAAAAAAAAACTTTTTTCTTTTTGCAAAATTTAAAAAAAAAATCTTCTCATTAAAAGAAAACATTTCAAAATTATTCTCAAATAAAAAATATTTTCAAAAATAATTGATTTTACAAAAACCTTTGTATTTTCTTTAAATCATTCTCAAAACAAAAAAAAAAATCTTTTTAAAAAAATCTTTTTTTTTCACAACATTTAAAATAAAAACAATTTTTGCTTTTAATTAAAATTTTCGATTTTTCAAAAATTCTTTTCTTTTCACATCATCATTAAAAAAAATCAAATCTTTTCACAAAATCACTTTCTTTTCTTTTCTTTTCAATTATTTTCAAAAAAAAATAATTCACAAAATCATTTTTTTTTCACAAAGTCATTATTTTCTTCAAAAAAAATTCTTTTCTATTTTTACAAAATCATTTTTTTTTATTTTTTTTCTCACAATTGGACTCCTGCATATCATTGACACACGTCTTCTTTATATAAGGACGGTCAAGACGACTTTCACAAAAAGAAGCCCTTATCTGTTTCGGTCCCGACGTCACACTTCTACAACAATGGCAGACAATAAAGTGAATGAACAATTGAAGAAGGAAAACGAAGAACTTCACAGACAACTTAATGACATGGATAAGTAGCTAGAGCGTCTAACCTCAATGATGATTCAACTTGTTGATCAAAATAGCAATAATACAAAAACTCAGCAAATAGGAGATCCAAGTTTGTCGTCTGTACAACCCCATGCAACAACGGCAATCTGCATAACAGATACAGTAACTAGAACAGAACCAGTATGCTTCGCCACAATCTGCTCTGACAGTTCAACTAGAAGCTCAGAGTGTACTACCACCCAATCCTCCGGTCATATCAACCACTGTCAACGTTGAAAAAAAAATATGACACTATCCCATATGAAAACCAACAAATTGAAGACAAAATGGAAACAATCCTAAATCGTCTGAATACTCTGGAATGCATCAGAGGAACTGTAGATCCTACACAATTCTGCATAATAACTGATTTAGAAATTCCGAAAGATTTCAAAGTCCCGTATTTTAAGAAATATGATAGAACTGATGACCCTCATGTGCATATCCCAATGTACTGTAGCGAAATAGGGGCATATCTAAAAAATAAAAAGATGCTGATTTACTAATTTCAGGAGAGTCTTAAAGGACCATCTATTTGTTGGTATCTGAATTTAAATAAGAATAAAATCAAAAGCTGGAAAGATCTTGCGAACGCCTTCCTTAACCACTATCAGTGTAAGGTCACGATTACCGGTTAGGTATTATCGGGTTGATTTTAGATCAATCGATGGTTTTGATTGATTCTTGGTTGCTTGATTTGTCTATGATTTGATTCGGAATTTGATTTGGATCGAAATCAAGCGTTCTGGGCTAGATTTGGGCCCAGTTTGGGCTGGACGCGGCGGACCGAGACAAGTTGGCTCGGCCAGGCCGAGCCCAGGGTGAGTTGGACACGCGGGCGAGCGGTTAAGTTCGAGCCCGACGCGCCCGAGCCCAGGCGCCTGAGTCCCTCCCTCTCGCGCGTCTCCCCCTCTCTCTCTCACGACGCTCGACCGCGCCGCCCGCCACCCTCCGATCGCCGTCCACCGCCGGCGTGCGCGCGACGCCGTCGCAGCCTTGACCAGTGCGCTGGCTCGTCTCTCGCGCGCGATCTCTTCCTCTCAGCCAAAACCCTAGCTTGGCTGTCGCCGCTACGCCGTCCGCCGCGACTAGCCGCCGCTGTGAGAACTATCTTGGACGCCGACACCACCGATTTGAGGTGTCTCCCCAGCGCGGTGCCCTCTCTCTCGCTCTCAGCCGCGCCGGTCCTCCACGCCGCCATTACTCCGGTCGCCGTCGGTGATTCCCCCGCCTTTCCGACGCCTTGAGGTGTTGGTCGTCGCTGCCTCTTCCGACCGCCGCCGTTCAGTCGCTCTCGCCGTCGCCGTCCAGCCGCCTCCGGTGAGGATCTCCGATGAACCCGGCTGCTTCGTCGTGTCGCCTCGACTCCAGGAACGCGTTGGTGAGGTCGATTTTGATTGGTTTCGAGGGATTTCGCCGTTCGTCGGGTCTCGGGTCAGTAGGACCGAGATGACAGGTGAGTGATCCCACAGTCTCACATGATTGGATTGTTTTATGTTATACTTGATGTAGTGTGTATATTAGCATGACATTGTATTGATTTATAACATGTTATTTGGCGTGATATTTACTTGGATTGGTATTATAGTATGTTTGCTAGGTTAATACCGTAATAGAGGTGGCCTATGACTATAGCATGTTAATTCGGACATCTAGATAGATGTGGCACTTAGTTACTCGTAGGTATAACATACGAGTCGTATTATTATGTTATCGGTATTTTCGTCACCTAAGTGAGTATAGGAGGCATGATTGCCAGGTTTATACTCTAGGAGGGATGAGTGGATGGTAACATGGTTTCATGCTTAGTACTATTTCGTGTAATTGATCGCCGCCTGCATTCTAGTTATACATGTCGTAGGGTCGTTGAACTAGTTTTCTACTTGGATGAGTATTAGGGCATGACTGCCGGAATTAATGCTCTTAGTAGGATCTATTATGCTTGGGGCATGTTTGTTGTGGCACTTGAGGTGTATTCTTGACTCTACTTGCGATGTGTGTGCGCCGCCTGCGCTGGTTATACTGTAATAGAGGTGTTGATACACTGGACTTGTGTTGTACAGCTTGTGATAGTATGCTTGTATAGGTTTCAAGTGGGTTTTGAGACGGTTATTTATATGATTTATAAGCTTGATTCATATATTAACACGTTAGGTGTACATGTGGTGATATATGTGCTTGTAAATCTTGATTGGATGTCTCGGTATGTTCCATGTGGTTCAATTAGCATGTTAGGTATGTTGTTTGCCGTCGGGTTGAGCATTAGGGCTTTATGCTAGATTACGCTCTTGACGGGGTTGTGAATGCTATGTTGTGCATAACGTTGACATTGCCTAGATATGTATGCGATGGTGTTCGAGAAATGCATGTAATAGGAGTGTCAGAAATTGTGACATAGAGTCATGGTGAATGGGTGCATGTTATGGATGTGTTTTCCTGCATGGATGATTATCGAGATTTGTATCCCGGTCGATATCATTGGTAGGAGTGCTTGTATGATAACATGCTTATGCTTGATCTGCCTTGCGATGTATTTGAGTTGATTACTCTAAATATGCATGTGGTAGATGTTACGATAAGTGTTAGGCGATAGCACTTGGACGGTTTACTCAACATTACTATTTATGTAGTAGGAGTAATGTTGTATGACCATATTCAGGCTTGTTTATCCTTTGTTCTGGTGGGTATGTGAACGTGTGACTGTTTTTACCCTAAGTATAGAACGGCGGGGATGTACGCATGTTAGTTTTATTGGTTGAGAATGTGGGTGGGTTCCCTGAGTATACTCGTGATAGACTGACCTGTGGATATGTGAGCGGTGTTTGCTCTGTATGTTTTAGCATTGGATTTATGCTTTACATGTGTTGACATGCTTATAATGTGGTTGTGGCATGTGTAAATAAGTATAATCATGTTAGGGTTTTAACATGGATTTGTGATACTCATGGATTACATTATTTTATGCCGTTATATGGTTTAAAAGCATGGTTTATATGGATTAGCATGTAGATGTGATGAATTTCTACTATGGATAGTGTTTGAGTATGTTGACTTGGTAAACACTTTAGTAGTATGTAGTTCACTTGTATAACATGCTTGAATTGATTTATTATGTTCTACCTAGCGATGTATGATTTATAATACATGTGGTAGGACAAGATTGATATGTTGGCATTACGGATAGCTATGTAGTTTTGTTTACTAGGATAAGTGCGTGAGCGGACTTGCTCTAGCGGCGCTTTACTAAACAGGATTGCGACATACGCTTGTGTGCCTAACAGGACGTAGTCTACCTGATTAAGTATGTGAGCGGACTTGCTCTAGAGTTACTCCAGGTAGGGAGGATTAAGATTAGCGCGGTTTAGTTGTGAGCTCGTCTAGTACCCGGAGGTCGTGTGGTTTTACCTACTAGGGTGGCGGTATGATGAGCGGTTAACAACGAGAGTGTTAATCTTAATGAATGATGTCTCTATTGAGGCCGATAGGCATAGCGTGATCACTCTTGGCCAGGATGGTTCCTACGGCGTGCGAGGCTCAGGTGTGTGCCTTCCGGAGGGCGCGCAGCGACTAAGTATCTCTTACGGGACGCCGTGAGATCGCCCCTATCGTAGGTTTGGTGCTTCGGATGTGCACTAGAAGCGGGTAGCCAAACCTTGGTACCGTGGGTCAATTCGGGTACCTAAACTAAACATGAGAGGACTAACTGGTTTGGGTTAGTGATTTCACTCTAACATAATCCAAGATATCAATGGTTTAATTTTTTTGGGTTGGGTGCGGACTTTGACATATTGATATGGTGGCTTGGATCTGTTTATTAGCTTATGTCTTTATGTGTTGTGCCTTGGATGGCTTATGCGCTTTTGGCATGTTTAAATTATTTTTATCTTACGGTTCAGTGCAAGGTGGTTTATCGTTTGTTGGGCTTTGTTTTAAGTTGATGATGGTTTTGTTTTTACCCTTATGTTATGGGTGGTTACTCGTTGTTGGCATGCATGGCTGATGTATGCATACGGGAGTGGCTTGGAATGCGAGTTATGTGTTGGTATGCATGTTATGTTTGCATACAGTATATGTATAGGCATGCAACTGTATTTTTGTGCATCTGTTTTCGCTTTAGCTTCTATTGCTTACTGGTGTGATGTATGTTGGTGTTTGACCGGTGCCATAGCAGTTGACGTATGGGACTGTTGGGGTGGGTCACTCACTGAGTATATTTTATATACTCATGTTGCTACTTTTCCTCTCAGGTCTTTGCGAAGTCCGCTGGCGATCGTAGAGTGAGCTTCGGGGTGCTGAGGATTGTAGTGGGACCAAAATATAAAAATTTAATCTTTTCCGCTGTGTTTTAATAAATGTAGTTTTGTGAATTGGAAGTACTAGCTCATCACATCTTCTTTATTGTTTAAAATTTCCTGGCCCTCGATTTTGGGACGCCATAGATGGTATCAGAGCAAGATTATGACTTAATACTTTCAATGATAAGTTTTCACATGGAATGGGAATATAGGCAATCGTAACCTCGCGGTTGGCATGTGTTGCTTTGCAGGTTTATTTGATTGTTTATTTATTTTGTGCAGTTATGCATGCTCTTTAAGTGGGGAGGTGCATGGTTGTTTGCACCTTGATTGTGCCTGCTTGGTGTGGACCTTATTTAGGTCGGTCGATATGTTTGCGCTCGGATAGCGGGATGCAAGAGACCTCAAGTTAGAACTTGGAAGGCTCTTGCGATGCTATGGATTGAGTTGCAATGTGTTGGGTTGTTATAACCCTGTTGTGGAGTCGTGTGCATGGGAATGTCTTTGTTGAATGCACTTGACTTGTTTCCATTGCGTGCCTTGGTTTTGGTTACGCGGTTTGACGCATGATGTGTTTTATTTATTGTGCTTGCTTTGCACCAGTAAGTTGTTTGGTTGCGTCTTTGGAATTTTATTTGAGTCGATATCGGGAATGATATCTGGCTTTGTGTCTTGTTGATCTGTTTAAGCTATGCGGCGTGTTTGCGACTTTTGACTTGTGATTTGATATTGCTGGTTGAGGGCAAGATATTTTTCGAAACTGTTTTCGGTAGAGGCTTGCAAAACACCGATATGCTTTGTCGCTTTGATTTGCGTGCATTAGCTTGGTATTTGGGAAAAATCTTGATGATTGGCTTTCACGAGTTTGATGTAATCGGATTTGATTTGAGTTTACTCCTGAATTTCAAATGGTGAAATTTTCAGTGTTCAAAAGTGATTTGTATTGAACCTGGGTTATCTCGGAAATGAGATTTTATAAAAAGTTTTACTTGCCTTTGGGCTGTTCTTGTTAAAGCAAACATTTTCAAATTAAGGATGCTTATTTCAATTGTTTGGAAAACTGTTTATTTTAGTTTGATCTGGTTTGAGCTGTAGGTGCCCATAGAACGGCGTTAACCAATGAGAGAGATTGGTTGCGATGGTTCTGGAGGCAAATACGAAAGATCTTGGTGATAAAGTCTGTCTCCCTCATAGAGTTTATCTAGGAACGTTTGCTCAAACTTGATTGGATATATTCTTTGGAAAATGGTTTATCTTCCTTTGATTCTTTTTATTTAAAGAAAGACTTTTAAAAGAATTCTTTTCAAAGACTGAATTTTGAAAGGAAAATGTTATTTGAAAATTTTAGTTGAAAATTGGGAATTCGTTTTCAACTATTGTTGTTTTAAACCATTTCATAAGTATTACGAGCAAGTATTTTGAGTTTTCAAGTTTCTTTGGTTTGTATAAGTTTTGTTGAGATTTATACGGTAGATTTGTTGTTCGGAACAGATTGGGACTAACCTTTCCGATGGTTTCTTCTTATTTCTCGTAAAAGTTGAATTTAAGAACTTGGATTTGCTTTGGATGAAATGGTGTTGGAGTAACCTTGTCGCCAGTACGCGCCCGATGTGTGCAGAGGCGGGACAGGAGGTTGACCCTGGAAGGGGAAAAGACCTCGCCGTGCCTGGTCAAGTGCACAGGTGGTTCAACGACGAGGGGGATCCGTTTGAAAACTCTTACTTGTTTTAACGGATTGAAAATGTTACTTTGAGCTTGTTTCTGTGATTTGTTTGGAGCAGGTGTTTTGACTTGACACTTTGGCTCGTTTTGCAGGCTCTGTTAAAGGATAAAACTTGGTTTTAGGTGAGTTATCCTTTATTTGGTGGGCAAGTAGCCCTTATTTCTGTCTTGGTGGGCAGGTAGCCCTTTTGTTTATGTATTGTTAGGCGTGTGGCCCGTTTTTCTTTCTTTTGTGGATGTTTGCGAGCGGCTAGCTCGTTAGAATTATAATTTAGGTTTGGGACCCTAAAAAATACAAAGGAGACTCTGCCGAAGTTTTCGGTAATTTCTGGAGTGAAATCGGGTTTAGAGTGCTCCGGGAGTATTAGGGTACTGTACCTATGTTGTGGATTCGTTAGCTTTTAGCTTCGTTTTGGTCTGTTCCCGGTACTTTTAGATTTGGAGGACCAAATCCTTTAAGTGGGGAGGGATGTAAGGTCTCGATTACCGGTTTGGTATTATCGGGTTGATTTTAGATCAATCGTTGGTTTTGATTGATTCTTGGTTGCTTGATTTGTCTATGATTTGATTCGGAATTTGATTTGGATCGAAATCAAGCGTTCTAGGCCGGATTTGGGCCCAGTTTAGGCTGGACTCGGCGGACCGAGCCAAGTTGGCTCAGCCAGGCCGAGCTCAGGGTGGGTCGGACCCGCGGGAGAGCGGTTAAGCTCTCAGCACAACAAAGACTTGGGACGCCACAATCAGCACAACAAAGACTTGGCAGCTGATAAATCTTCCCTGAAATTTTTTACTCCTAAAAAGGATGAAAAATTTCGTGCCTTCGCTCAAAGATGGAGGAATCTCACTGTACAAATCACCCCCACTATGACTAAAAAAAAAACTAATTGATGAATTCATGCCTTTGAGCTTCCTTGACGATAAAATCAAAACTGTTTGTGCTATTTCGTCTACTTTCGCTCAGTTAGTCACTGATGGATTAAGGATAAAATTATCACATGACAATGTCTTCAAAACATCTGACGAACAAGCGGAAAACACGAAGAAAGACAAAGAAGTAAATAATATCAGCGGGCCAGGTAATTTCAAGCAGTCATTATATCGAGTTCCCCCACAATGTCAAACAACTGTACAATATCAGACTCCATAATACAACAATCAGTATCATCAAAATCGCCCATCAGCAATTACAGCAACATATATATCAACCTCAGCAAGTTAATCAGCCATATCAAGTTCAGCAGCAACAAGCCGCAACTTAACGACCTCGTCCAGTTTCTCAAGCAGAAGTATTTAAACAGTTGGCCAAGGAAGGCCTATTGAAACCAATTCCGGCTCGACAATTCTCTCCCCCATTTCCAAAATGGTACAATATAAATGCTTACTGTGAATTTCATAGTGGTGCCCAGGGTCACTCCACAGATAGCTGCTACATTCTGCGAAACAAAATATACGAGATGCTTGACACTGGAAAGATATAACTCAAGCCTGTGGACACAACACCCACAGCTACTGCAACTACTCCAAATAATATTGCCTCTACCAGCACTCCTGACGGGGGGATTAACGACATTAACGTAAGTTTGTTCCAAGATGAGTGATTATCTTAGCCTACTTTTCTTTCTAATAAAGTCATGTTAAGACTATATTTGGTTTGTCAACAATCGTTTTATGTATATGAATTCTTCTTTTATTACATCTTATCTTTTCAATAGACTACTCTTGTTGGAATAAAGTTTTTGTAATGCAACTCTAAATCTTATTTAATCATAAAGTTGCTTTATTTCACTACTTATCATGAACTTCCACAATTTCACCAAGTTTTGCAAAATGTAAAGAACAATGCATGCTCTTGATTTAGCTTGATAATTAGCAACTTTTCCAAGAAAAAGAAAAAAAAAAAGAAAGATTAAAAATGCGAAAATATTTACTCCGCTGCTTAAAGTTATCTAGCAACTAGAAGTATTCATGAGACCCATGTTTACTTTTACGTCAAACGATAACTTAGAGCATGAGTATGCAAAGCACCTTAAATCCGTATTTATCGAGTAACTGGATTTTTTCATCACCAATGTCAGAATTCACGTCAAATGATAAAATACAAGATAATGAATGTTGAAAATAAAAAGAAAAATGTACAAACATTTACTCTGCTACCTTGAGTTATCTAGTAACTAGAAATATTCATGTGAACCATGTTTACTTTTATGTCAAACGATGACTCTTAAGGTACGAGTGTGCAAAAGAGCCTTAAAGCTGCATTTTATTGAGTTACCGGATTCCTTCATCACCAATGTTGGTATTCGCGTCAAAAGATAAAATAGATAAAGAAATTCAAAAGAAAATATATAAATAAAACTAAAAAAACCCGTTAGGTCGAAAAACTGAAAAGGTGGCCTAAGCATGAGACAAATTGTGAAACTTTCAAGTTTAACCAAGAACATGTATTTGAAAATTACATTCTGCAAAATTCATCACCCTACCGCACGAGTTTCATATTCTCCAGAACAACTTTACTACAGACACATTTGCTTCCACACACTAAACATTGAAATGAGCAATTTTGTTATTTAAATGTGATTTATTCTAGTGTTGCATTTTTCCAATTTAGAGGTTCAGACCTTAGATTTTTTTTAAAAATCTAGTAAAGATAAACATTTGCAAAAAAGAAAATTCATGACAAATATCATGACAAGTTATAAACTGGACAAATGTTTAATATTACTTGCTTGAAAAAAGACAAAAATCTAGTCAAGCTCAAACTGGGACAAATTTAAGTAGTTGATCCAAACGTCAGCAATTTATACTGGGGCAAATATTTTTGTACGAAATTTTTTGGAATGGTCAAAAGAAAGCATGTATAGAGGACACTAGTGCAAAATTTCTCCCCTAGAAAAATTCAAAATCAGACAGAATGCACATCAACAACTGACAAGTCTATAAACTGGGGCAATCTTGGACAACGCCGGTCAGCAAAAGAAAAGAAAACACACAAACACTTTTTCACAAAATGAAGAAATTTTGATCAAAACTTTGACGAATCATACTATCACTGGGGCAAATTTTTCTTAGAAAAATTTATGAAGAAACTAATCTCCAATATCAACAGTTGACAAGCTTACAAATCAGGACAATTTTGAAAGATACCAGTTTGCAAAAGCAAAGAAAAAGAGAGAAGAAAGAAAAGAAAATAGGAGGAAATGGTGGGGCAATGACTTTTTGAATAGTCGGATTGACCGAATATCCTCAGACATCATATTTTCAACGTAAAATTATTTTTTTACAAAACTTTTTAACAAAACTTTTTCAAACAGAAATCTTTCAACCACTACAAAATAAAAATTATTTTTTGCATAAAATTTTGACAAACATCAACGTTCTGCAAAATGAATTTTTCTAATTATTTAAAAAAAAATCACAAATCTGTCATCAAAACTTTGAGATGAGACGCAGTTCTCGTCATAAAATTATTTTGAGACGTAGTTCTTATAAAACCTATTTGAGACGTAGTTCTCATAAAAATCTTTTTCACGAGACGCAGTTCTCGTTATAAAATCTTTTTGAGACGTAATTCTCATAAAACCTTTTTGAGACGTAGTTCTCATAAAAATCTTTCACGAGACGCAGTTTTCGTCATAAAATCATTTTGAGACGTAATTTTCATCAAAATCTTTTGAGGCGTAGTCCTCATAAAAATCTTTGTCACGAGACGCAGTTCTCGTCATAAAATCTTTTTGAGACGTAGTTCTCATATAAAAATCCTCTTCACGAGACGCAGTTCTCGTCATGAAATCATTTTGACGTAGTTCTCATTAAAAATTCTTTTCACGAGACGCAGTTCTCATCATAATAAATCTTTTTGAGACGTAGTTCTCATAAAATCTTTTGAGGCGTAGCTCTTATAAAAATCTTTTTATCCATGAGGCGTAGTTCTCATCAAAAATCTTTTGAGGCGTGGCCCTCATAAAAATATTTTTTCTCATCAGAAACCTTTGAAGCACAGCTCTCATAAAAATCCTTTTATCATTAAGATATAATTCTCATAAAAAAAAAATCTTTTGTTCATGAGGTGTAATTCTCATAAAACTTTTTCAAGTCATGAGGCGTAGTTCTCATGTTGACTTTTCTTCTTCGTGAAGCATAGTTTTCATGAAGACGCTTTACCATTGCGAGGCATAGTTCTCGTGTCGACTTATCTTATTCGTGAGGTATAGCTCTCATGAAGATTCTTCCACATCACGAGGTGCAGTTTTCGTGACGACGATACTTTTTGAGAATCAAGGCGGCTATACTCAAATTTTCTCTTTCTTCGGACAAAATGTGATATCTTCTTACCTTTGTTCGATCATTCTCTGAAGGATCGAACAAAGAGGGGCAACTGTAGACACCCCATTTTGTCCGGGCTATCGTCTCGATTTTATTCGATAAACTCGATTAAGCTTAAAATCTTAATTCACACAATAAAATTTATTTTAGCTTAATTTGAGACTATTTGGACGTAAATAATTGTATAGAATTCTAATAAGGCCGCGAACGAATAATAAATTTTCACGACAAACGAATATTTATAAGAGATGGTCCATTTTTGCCAAAATAGGAAATAGAAACCCAAGGTATTGAAAAATCATAAGAGGCTGTTTTTGCAATTTAGCAAATGTTAGGATTTTTGGTGTAATTTCAAAAAAATTGCATTAACATCAAACCATAAACGCTGCCGTAACCACTGACGGTCGCGCTCGCGTAACGCCTGACGTCCGCGGTCACGTAACGCCTGCGATCACGTCGCCCACGACCCCTATATATAGAGACGTCGGAGGCGCTGCGGAGGGGAGGTGGTCGGAGAGAGAGAGAGAGAGAAATTCGGCGAAAAAAAAAAAAACCGAGAGAGAGCTAACACAAGAGAGCGACACTGGTGACATCCTCCGATCACCGTCAACCCCGCCGTCGCTGAACACCGTACGCTACACAGGCGACCATCCCGTTTTGTAGCCGAAATAATAACCGATTCAACTGACGTTCAAAACCCGAGGTAACACTCTCAAATACCTCTCATTAACATCTAAACTTATTTTAGAATACGGGACACCGCCGTGGCTTCGCCGGCGTCGAGCCACGGCGGCGAAATAATAAACACATTTTTATCCCGAAAATTACACCCCATGATATCTCGCCGTACAAGCGTCAAAACCAAAATTTGACACCGCCATTGAATCCGAAACCGTCGAAAACCTTAGGACACATATATGGGTCAAGACGGCCGGCGGCGAAATGCCGCCGGCCATTAGCGTTCGGCCGCGCGCGAACTTGCGGCCAACTTCAAAATAAAGACGACGACCGGCTCAGCCGGTCGGCCGCGTGCGAGCTCGCGGTCAACTTCAAAATAAAGACGATAACCGGCTCAGCCGGTCTTGTTGACGACCTTCCTCCGGTGAGGGAAAAGGGTTGGAGTCGCCAGCTAGATATTTAATGAAAATCTAGGAAACCGGGATAATGCACTTAAAGATTCGTAGGCTCGTTCGTCGTTTACGTGTGATGAAGACGGAACACCCCCACAGCGTCCCTCCAAAGAGGGTACTCTATAAGTGATTAAAACTATCTTGGATTAATATTTAACACAATTTTTCATTAATTCAAATATTTATATATTTATTTATCTGCTTATTATGAAATAGAAAAATCGGTATCCACCTTACTCCCTAAATCACTTTTGAACATATACATCCAAATGAAAAGAATATATCTATCTGGGCAATATCCATCGTCCTATTTCAATATTTTTTTTATTTGGGTGGGATTTGATTTTGAGAAATATACATAGTCAAATTTGGAGAGTAATATCCATCACTTCCTATTTTTGACGATTTATATTTGTTTGCCCCAACCACTTAGATTAGGATCTATTCAGTACCTAACCCAAAGGGTTGGAGAAATCAAATCTCTATAATAGATATACATCTATTCGCGTCCATAATACGACAATATTTACATATATATTTGCATAAAGAAATTACATATATATAAATGAAGAGAAATAAATAGATAAAATACAATATTTTTATTTTACGGGGCTCAGCACTGTTTCTTCTTCATAGCCCCGTGAGCTAGGGTTTAAAATATCCATCTCGCACCCTTAACTCGTACGTATGTTTTTATGGAATTTTAACTTCGGAGAAATATCCATTTTGTCCGAATTTTATTTTTACAATATAAAAGTTCGTATCGAGTTCTATAATATTTACACGAAAGTTTAAACAATATCCATCGTTTATTCCTTGGATTTTTTATTATTGAGTGTTAATTTCGATAAAAAATATCAATTTCTCTCGAATTTTAATTTATACACTTTATACATTTCTAATACAATATAATTTAAAAACAATAATGAAAAATGATAATTAAAAAAAAAGAAAGAAATAAAAAAAAAAGACTGGGCCGCGCGCGAGCTGGGCAGCGCGGCCCAGTCCAACTTAAAAAAAAAAAAAAAAGAATGGCGACCGGCTTAGCCGGTCGCATCTTCTTCACCGAGCTCGCTGTCGCGAGCTCGGGACGTCGCCGGCACGACGGCTCCCCATATACATATCCCAGAGTTCTAATTAACAATCTAATTAACTCAAATCAGGTCCCATAGATTTATTGAGCCAAAAGGACTTAATCGGGCTTAAGTGGGCTCAAGCAGATTGATTGGGCTCGATCAGGCTAAATTGGTCTTAATTAAGTCAAGTGGGTTATTGGCCTATTTGGGCCTGTTCGGTATGGTCAAATCCGGTCGTGCTACTTAAGTCCTGATTATCGTTCACAATAGTAGTCGGGACAAAATGGGGTGTCGACAGTCGCCATATAATAAAAAGAAACGGGCGCGGGGTTTAGCCCCCGCGCCATTAAGACCAAGCTTGGGCTCGGTCGGTTTAAATCCGACCGAGGCAAATTTAATTAGACTGAGCAATTTTGCTTCCGATCGGGCCCAAATCGAATCTGACCGAGTCAGTTTCAATTCTAACCGAGCCATTTAAGTCTGACTGAGCCATTTTCAGTTCTGATCGAGCCATTTAGCTGTATACTTAACCATTTAGGCCCTAGAAATCTATTTAGCAACCCAAATATATTTTTAATCAATTTTAATCACTTTTAATTAAAATTTAAGCTATTATTTTTTTTGAAAATTAATCAATTTAAAATCTTATTTAATTAATAACCATAAAGATAGGTATATGACATGTAAATATAAATTCGGAGGAGATAGATATTTCTCCGAAATAAATTTTTAATGGACGGGTAAAGAAAAAGCGATAGATATTACTTCTTTCTCGAAGTTACATGACATATGCCTATTCATAATTATTATTATTTTTTAAATAATAAAATTAAGGTTGAGATGGATATTTCTTCCTAATAATTAACAAAACACGACTAGATATTTAAATAAAAATATTGGGAATGAGATGGATATTTCTTCTCATCAAATAAAAGACATCGCCTAAAATATTTTAAAATATATAAAAAGATCTGGATACTGGTTTTTCAAATAATAAAATCACACTTCATAAAATATTTTAAAATATATAAAAAGATCCGGTGGATACTGGTTCTTCAAATAATAAACATCACATTTCTTAAAATATTTTAAAATATATAAAAAGTTCCGATGGATACTGTTTCTTCAAATAATAAATATCACACTTCATAAATATTTTAAATATACGAAAAGATCCGATGGATATTGATCATTTAAACATTACACTCATACAAATAAGGGACGAGATGGATATCTGTATCTTTAAACATAATACAAACTGGGCGATGAAGAGGAAACGGAAATGCGCTGAGCCCAACATTAAAAGAATAACATTTTTATCACACGAGAACATATCTTTTAATATTAAGCACATCACGCCACACAAAAATAGACTGCACATTTTACATTTATTTATTCAATTTGCGATTATTCATACTGAAGTATTTATGCATGTCAAAGTAAACCCAAAATCGTTATAATCACTTATAGAGTACCCTCTTTTGAGAGGCGCTGTGGGGGTGTACCGTCTTCCCCACATGTAACCGATGAACGAGCCCATGAATCTCAAAAGTGCCTTATCCGATTTTCTAATTCTCCATAAAAATGAGGTGGCGACTCCAAAAAACCTTTCTTTTTCTTTAAGGTCGTCAACAACGACTCACAACGAAACACAACAGATTACTTTGAGGGGAGAACACTGAATCATTTTTCTAAAAAATTACCATAATATAGTATCAGTAAAGGGAGAATGCAACCGCGAAAAATGGTCAATGAATAGTTCGAAACACTTTACAAAAAGGTTTTTTAAACTGGGGGGCTTATGATGGAGTCACGATTGAATCAAGGGCGAAGCGTTATCCGTCCCTTTGTGGCGACTTAATATAGTGATTCAGCATTCCTTATTTTGAGGAAGTTGTTACCTAATTAGATGCAAAATATTTAGAATTTAGGGCGGCGGATTCATACATGTATAAATATTGAGAATCTAGCTCTAAAAAGAGAAATCTTAAAGTCGACTATCTCTCCTTTAGCATAATAACAAAGAGCGTTCTCCGGTCCTGGACGTATACATCTTCGCCGAACCACGTAAATTATGTGTGTTTTGTGATTGTTTTCCGTTCATCGTAGTCTGGTTCCTAACTTTAATAAACCACGAACCATCAAATTTCTTGATTTTTCACTATAAAGATGGCTCAAAACTTCAAAAATATTATAAATATTTTAAAAATATAGTTAAAGTGAGGCGGTTTAACCGATCTCTACACCTTAAATAAATATAAAATTAATAAAATTAATAGTCTTAAAATCTTTTAAAAATAAGGTTAGAGTGAGGTGGTTTAACCGATCTTAAAATAAAATTTTAAAATATAAAATTTGTAAAATTAATAAATCTTAAAATCTTTTATAGATAAGGTTAGAGCGAGACGGTTAACAGAACTATACACCTTAATAATTTTTTTAATAAAAAATTAATAAAATTAATAAATCGTAAAATTCATCTCATAAATATCTTTTGGGTTAGAGTGAGGAGGCTAACCGATCTTTATACCCTATCTAATAAAAAATTTTAAAAATAAAAATGAGATTAGAGTGAGGTGGTTATCCGAACTTTATATCTCAAAAATATTTTCACACGTAAAAATTTAAGAATAAGCCGAAACACACGGAATTGATAACGTTTATTTTCTTATAATTTTTCTAGTATTATTACATATTACAATAAAATCGCTTCATGCATATTGTCATAAATCCTCAATTTAAAAATATAAGCAATTTAATTGAGAGTACTCTCTACGGAGGGGCGTTGTAGGAGTGTTTCGTCTTCTCCAACGTAACCGACAATGAACCCAAAAATCTCAACGTGCCTTATCCTGGTTTCCTAAATTTCTAAAAAAATTAGGTGGCGACTGTCGACACCCCATTTTGTCTGGGCTATCAGTATACACTAACGAAATGCACTAATTAGAGCTCACAAAGTATAGTTGAATTTAGCCTCACTGAATTTACTTAATTAGGTCGGATTAAGCTCGACCAGTATGATTAAGTCCAATTAACATCGATTAAGCTCAATTAGACGTATTTCGTGACGTGCATATATACGTCGACATATACACATACGATAATATACATATATACATTTATATGCGATAACATCTAAGATATACATATTACATATGATGATACACATCTATACATGCACACATATATGACACATGATAACGTAGCAGCCACCTTCCCCCCCTCTTGTTTTTTTTTCTTCCCCTCACCATGCATGTCGCGTCCCGCTCCCCGCCCCGGGCCAAGCCCGCCAAACCCCGGCCCAACCACAGAGCTGGGTCTCTTTTCGCTTCCCGAAAAGAGGTGATCACTTTGGAGGTGCTAAGGCTTGGCCTCCAAGCCTTATAAATACCAATATCCCTCTCCATCTTAGTGGTATGGGATAATCCATATTAACTCCCGTGGGCGGCCCATTAAGGGCCCAAGCCGCGCCCAAACACACATTTCCGGTCGACCGCAAATCCGGTCCGGTCGACCGAAAATCGCGCAGACCGCGCGCTACACTGCGCGATACCGCTGAAAACCCGGGGTGTCACACCCCCCACACCTTAGGATACGACGTTTCCGTCGTACGGGACAGGTCACGGACAGACGTACATGCCCAGTCTCTCCCCAGTCACACGGGTCGCAAGTCGCACATCCTTGCCCCTACCGTAGCCTATCTTGGCCTTACGCGGGTCCCTAGGCCTACGCACCCACCCGTATCCGTGACCGGAGTTGCTCTGATACCATTTCTGTCGCGTCCCGCTCCCCGCCTCGGGCCAAGCCCGCCAAACCCCGGCCCCACCACGGAGCCGGGTCTCTTTTCGCTTCCCGAAAAGAGGTGATCACTTTGGAGGTGCTAAGGCTTGGCCTCCAAGCCTTATAAACACCAATATCCCTCTCCATCTTAGTGGTATGGGATAATCCATATTAACTCCCGCGGGCGGCCCATTAAGGGCCCAAGCCGCCCAAACACACATTTCCGGTCGACCGCAAATCCGGTCCGGTCGCACGCTACACTGCGCGATCCCGCTGAAAACCCGGGGTGTCACAATGCCCCTCCATCACCCACACCACAAAAATGCCTATATATTCTAAGGGGAGCTGGAGAACAAGGGGGCAGCCGGTCGAAGCCCCGCGTAAAAGAGAGAGAGAGAGAGAAAAAAGCCGAAAGAGAGAGAGAGAGAGAGATCGAGCGAGAGAGTAAGAGGGTGAGGCATCCTCTTCTACCCCCGCTTCTTCAGCGCCTTCATAGCCACCAAGCACCGGAGAACCCAGATCACAGCTCACAACAACCCCTGACCGGTTGTTGGTTTGTTTGTTTGTGTGTAAAACCCTCGTACTTCGTGCATGCTTGGTCGGCCGTACGACAGGCGAGTCACGAGGGAGGTGGCCCCGCCGATACAGAGGTGTGCGTGTTCGATTGTGGTTTTGGAAATTTTATGTTTTGGCTTGTGTTTGTGCTGTTCAGGGGTTTTTCGGTCGACCGAAAACCCTATCGGTCGACCGAAATTTAGGGTGAACCGTTTTATAAGTTTGGGACTTAGCCATTTTTTCTTTCCCTCATTCCCTTCTCCAGCGCCCAGAGCTGTTGCTCCCTCCCCCTTGACCTAGGTATGTCCCCTCTCTCATTCCCTCTTTGTTTCTTCTTAAATTCCAAGTGCTAAGTTGGTTCTATACCCTTTTAGCTCTCCTCTTCAATTTCTCTCGCCCAGTGGTGCGTCGGTTTGTCGCGGAGCTCGCAAATTTGGATTTTCGTGGCTTGTTGAGGTGAGCGGGTTTGTACCTCTTGCTTGTTGGTTGTTGAGATTACTAGTATGCACCTTATTTTGTATGATGTTTATGTTGGATGGTAAACCCTAGAAATTGTGTTATGATGAAATTAGCATGCTTAGTGTTAGCATGATGTTAATTTTTGTAGCAAGATATGCTATAATGATGTGGAATGTTATATGATGCTTATATGTTTTGGCCAAATAGTTTGCGCAAGTGTACGACTTACTTTGGTGCCTATGAGATTGTGGTTTGCTCGAGGTAGAGCATTGTGGTTGACATGGGTTTGTGAAATGCTAATAACGAGAGTAATGGTTTGGGGCGTAACGTACCGTTAAGCTCGTTCATTCACCCGGAGGTCGTTTTAGTACGATTCAGGATGGGTGACGGGCCGGAGCCGCGGAAGTGCCAGAAATGAATGTATAGCCCAGAAGGGGCCAGTGGACGTAGTTTCGATCGACTCTTTAGCCGGGGCGGTGGCTACGATACCAGGCGAGGCTCATTGAGGTCACTCCGGATACTGACCAGTTCCGAGTAACTCCCATTTAGACGTCCATGGGATCGCCTCCACTGAGGTTCATGTTGTCACTTATGTGCACTTGCGAAGATTCTTGATCCTTGGTACTGCGCCGGATACCCAAGCTCACGGGTGCGAATACCTAAAAAGATGTAATATGAGAGGACTAACGGGTGGTTAGTCTAGTTGAACGCTAACATAACAAAGATGATGGCATAAGTTGATGTGGTGGGTTTTTATTGCTTGGCATGACTTGATGTCTATATTGTTATGTTGAACTAATTGTGAAATGGTTATACAATATTGTTGCGATTGTTGTTATCGGTGAGAGGTGTAGCGAATCGTACCGCTCACTAAGTCTTATGACTTACCCGTTGTTTTTTTTTTTTTTTTTTTTTTTTCAGATCCGGTCGGTCGTGGCAAAGCACTAGTTTAGGGTGCTTAGCTCGGCATTAGCTTGCGAGGATTTTGGGATAGAGGTATACTTGGGTTGGCTAGTATACACTCGTAGAATTCTGCCTAGTAATTTGTCAAATCACTTGTAAGTCCTTGTAAATGGGAAGTATTAACTTACATGGCTTGTATTTTGCATATTTTGTTTTAAATGTATCGAAGCGCTTTTAGAGAAGTAAATCTTGAGAATTATAAGGTTTAATTTTCTAAAAGTTGTAAAATGTTGGCTAGTATTGTATATGAATGGTTTTATGGCCATTGTGTTCTAAACTTCTTCGAAATGAGATTTGAAACTTGTCGCATGTGTGATTAGCTGTTTAACAGATGTTGAATGTGAGATTCGTGGTTGGATTTGTTTTGTTTTATGAATTATGTTGGAGGTTGTGATTTGTGTTTGAATATATTTTTGTTATCTGTGCATGCGTGTTCGAGCGTGCCGTGGATGTGTCATGTGGTTGGTGACCCCGTTGGCACGAGGGAGTGCTTGGTTGTGTGCGTGTTGGGGTTGGGTGTTTGTTTTGACCGAATTTGTGCTGTGCAGAGCACTTTCGGTCGACCGATTCCTTGTTCAGGTCGACCGAAAGTTTCGTGCAGCCCGTGGATAAGTTCGGGTCTTGAGTTTATTATTTACCGCTTCTCCATTTCTCACCATCTCCCGACCTGGAGCTCCTTTGGCCGACTTAGGTGAGTTCCTATCACCATCTCCCTTGGTTCCTTGGCTTTGATCATCCTATCTCTCCCTCCCTCACCCTCTTGACTCTTTTTGACCGAGCTTTTCTCCCGGGTGTTTGCGAGTTGTGGTGAGGTCGCGTTCTTGCGAGTTTTCTGCCGAGCCCTCGAGGTGAGTGGTTTGCACCTCTTGCTTGTATGTGATTGTGGTGTTCGTGTATGCTAATGTGATGAATTATGTGATACAAGCATGATTATATGATATTTACAAATTGTGGTGGAAACCCTAGATTTTGTGATATGTGGTTTATGAGAATGTTGTGATGCTAGCATGATGGTAATGTGCGATTACAACTTGCTAGTGTGATTTGGTACTTATGACATGTTATTGGTAACTATGTAGTTTGGACATCGGTTGGGAGCACCTTCTTATATTGCGGAAATGTTGGATATTGCGCATACGTTGGATATGTGTTGGTTTGGAAATTTGGAATGCGTGGAAACCGTTGTATGTCTATCACTAGTACTTATGCGATTGGTGTGCCCAATGTGAGTATTCTTGTGATTAGAGACATTGACAACGTGAGCGCTAATGAGACTTGATAAAGTGAAAATATTTGTGGTGGGGCTCTTTCGTTGGACTGCATCGCCCAGGTTCGCTCTCCCGTGTTAGTCATGTGGATATCGACCGGGATCGAAATGGGACGATGTGGGCGCCGGAGTCCCAGATTAGTTGTCTCGAGAAGAGACCGGTGGGCGTAGTTAAGGCCAGCCCGAGGCCAGGGTGGCGGCTACGAGACCAGGCGAGGCTTGAATCGGAAATTCCGGAAATGCCGGTATATCAAGTAACTCCCTTAAGGCCAAAAGGGATCGCCCCCGCTGTAGGGTACTGGGGGACGCGATGTGCATTGTGTTTGACCCAGATCCTTGGTGCTGTGGTACCAAAAGGGTGTGTTGCGTTGCAAATGAGAAAGGACTAACGGTTGATTAGTCAAACAAACGCTAACATAAGAAAGTAAAGAATAATTGGTTTGGTATGGGATTGCGATATTTACATGATGATGTTATTGGCTATGGCAATGCTTTACTTAGTATTTGTTTGGCTTGTGTTGTGGTTTGGATGTGTTTTAGTGAGAGGTGCCGCGATCGTTATTCGCGCTGCTCACTGAGTCATTATGACTAACCCCGTTGCTTTATTTCTTTTTCAGATCCGTTAGATCGTGGGAAGGCACCGGCAAGAGGGTGCTAAATTCCCAACGCTAGCTCGGAAAGACCTTGGGAAGGTATATTTTGGGAAGGGTATCAATTATACATAACTCGTAGTTGTTTAGCGTAAACATGTAAAGAATTAAATACAGGTCGAGCCGGTATTTCGAAAATATTGTTTTAAGTGTATTTACGTAAAGTTTTAAAGGGGTTTGGGCCTTAGATTGCTTAAGATCCTCTTGTGTCATCTGGGAGATTGGTACATTAGTATCCTATGCAAACTGAGCTCGGTTTTAGTCCAAACCGCCTCCCCCGCGGGTTCTCCTCTCGGACTGAATGTCCAGATTGCGGCTCTTCCTTATTTGATTTTGGAGATTTGAAATGAACTCCTTGGTTGTTTAAGCTTCCGCAAAACTATTTATTTCGAATTTTATTTTTTTGCGAAAAATTATTTTCCTCCGTCGCGGCCCTCGGCTCGCGGGTTGTGACAGTTATGGTATCAGAGCATTGTGTAACTTAGTGCTTCCTAAACAACTAAAACTTGTAAACTGATGGGTTGTGGAAACGAGAGTATGACGATTAGAGTAAATCGTTGATTAGGTCGTTGTGGTTGCAGGATGCCGCCACGAGGTCGTCCCGTCGGGTTCCGAGTCCGGATTTGCCGGAGGAGCCGTGTGTTAGCGAGGATGTGGTTAGGGCCCTACGGGATGTCGTTCGTGCTGTGCTGGACGAGCGCGAGGCCGAGCGAGCTGAGAATCCCCAGGTTTCGGAACATATCCCTGTTCCCGGAGTGGGTGAGGTCGTTCCGGTACAGGTAGAAGTGGTTATTGAGGATCCGATACAGGAAAGATATTTGCGATATTTGGGCCGATTTCATAAGCTGCGACCTCCGAGTTTTGAGGGTGGTTTTGATCCAGATACGGCCGATACTTGGCTCCTAGCTGTGGAGAAGTTGTTTAAAACTTTGAATTGTCCGATGGAATTTCGGGTGCCATTAGCGGCTTTTACGTTTTCGGGAGAAGCCGAGCATTGGTGGAAGAGTGTGGAGGATCGGATTGGACAGTTTGGTTCATAGGCCGATTTCCTAGTGTTGTTCAACCGACAATATGTTCCGGAGTCCGTGAAAAGGACGAAGGAGGAGGAGTTTGAGAGGCTGAAGCAGGGTGGTATGTCCGTTTGGGAATACCACGCCAAGTTTATGGCATTATCGAGATATGTCCCGCATCTTCGTGCTGAAGAGTTACGTATGGCGAGGAAATTCCGAAATGGTTTGAAATGGGATATAATTAGTAGAATGGCGGGGAAGGAGTACGCCACGGTCCATCAGACCTTGGAGAGGGCGCAGAACATTGAGGCCGACTGGGCCCGTGAGAAATCCGAGAGAGTACAAATGATCCGAAGGGGAAAGGGAAGTTTGTGTCAAGAAGAGGAAGTTTGGCGTCTCTGCCGATACCCGAACCGTCTCAAGTGGGGAGGGTAGGCAGCCGAGACCGATGTCAGAAATCGAGTGCTTCCACTGCCATGAGAAGGGGCATTACAAATATCAGTGTCCGCGGTTACCGTCGGGACAGCAGCAGTCATACGGACAGTCGGGCGTACAGTTTCGGCAGCCGCAGCAGAGGGCACCATTTTCGCAGCCGAGACCGCAGTACCAGCAGTACCGACCGCCGTTTCCGCAGCAGTCCCAGGGGAGTTCCGCGACCAGACCAGCAGGGCAGCAAGGACCACCACCGAGAGTTCCGGGGAGAGTTAATGCATTGACGAGCGAGGAAGCGGGTGGTAGTTCGACAGCTATAGCAGGTACTTTGCCAGTTTGTAGTTTATCAGCATTTGTATTGTTTGATTCGGGTGCTACACACTCATTTGTTTCGTCGAGTTTTGCTGTTAAATTGCCCGTATATCTTATGAAATATGATTGTATGTTTGAGGTTTCTACTCCTGCGGGTCACGTATTGTTTTCCGATTGTCGTTTTTGTGGGTGTGAGATTCGAGTCGGGGATCGAATTCTACACGCCGATTTAGTTGTTTTGGACATGTCGGATTTTGATGTTATTTGGGAATGGATTGGTTAGCTGGCAACTATGCTAAGATAGATTGCCGAACCAAGGTCATTTCTTTAAAATACCGCATATACCGAAATTCAAATTTTGTGGTGACGATTTTGGGGTAGGAATTCCTTTTATCAGTGCAATGAAGGCAGGCAAAATGCTTGGGCAGGGTTGTGCAGGATATTTGGCATATTTGATAAACCCATCGTTGGAGACCGACGAACTGAATAGTATTTCCATTGTTAATGAATTTCCTGACGTTTTTCCGGAGGAATTACCCGGATTACCTCCTGTCCGTGAGACCGAGTTTCAGATTGAGTTGGTACCTGGAGCGACCCCGATATCCAGGGCACCTTATAGAATGGCTACCTACGGAGTTGGCCGAGCTAAAGGCTCAAATTGAAGAGTTGTTAGATAAGGGCTTCATCCGACCGAGCGCATCGCCTTGGGGTGCGCCGGTTCTTTTTGTCAAGAAGAAAGATGGGAGTTTAAGGATGTGTATAGATTATAGGCAGCTTAATCAGGTTACGGTTAAGAACAAATATCCTTTGCCTCGTATCGATGACTTATTTGACCAGTTGCAGGGAGCCGCAGTGTTTTCGAAAATTGATTTGAGGTCAGGGTATTATCAGCTGAGAGTTAGAGATGAGGACGTGCCGAAGACAGCCTTTCGTACTCGGTATGGTCACTATGAATTTCTTGTTATGCCGTTTGGGTTGACAAATGCACCAGCAGCGTTCATGGACATGATGAATCGCATTTTTCAACCCTACTTAGACCGTTTTGTGGTGGTATTCATAGATGATATCCTTGTATATTCCCGTAGTGAGGAGGATCACGCGGATCATTTGAGGCAAGTCTTGCAAGTTCTTCGCGAGAGGCAGTTGTTCGCGAAACTTAGCAAGTGTGATTTCTGGTTGACTGAAGTGCATTTCTTGGGGCACGTAATCTCTCGTGAGGGCGTGGCGGTAGACCCGGCAAAGGTTGACGCAGTCCTACGATGGGATCGACCCAAGAATGCGACCGAAGTCCGTAGCTTTTTGGGTTTGGCTGGTTATTACCGGCGTTTTATTGAGGGCTTCGCGAGGTTAGCTAGTGCGTTGACTAAGCTTACCCGGAAAGCCGTTCGTTTTGAGTGGAACGATGCCTGTGAGCAAAGTTTTCAGAAGTTGAAACACTTGTTGACTACTGCACCAGTTCTAGCCTTACCCGATGATCAGGGTGGGTTTGTTGTATATAGTGATGCGTCTTTTATCGGTTTGGGATGTGTGTTGATGCAGAGGGGCAGAGTGATAGCTTATGGCTCTAGACAGTTGAAAACCCATGAGGGTAATTATCCCGTACATGATCTCGAGTTGGCCGCAGTGATTTTTGCTTTGAAACTGTGGAGACATTATTTATACGGTGAAGAGTTCGAGATATATACCGACCACAAAAGTCTACAGTATATCTTTTCTCAAAAGGAGCTGAATTGCGACAAGGCGATGGATCGAATACTTGAAGGATTTCAAGTGCAATATCCTCTATCACCTGGGAAGGCGAATGTCGTAGCTGACGCACTCAGCCGGAAGAGCTCGTCTAGGCTAGCTGGAATATCTATGAGAGAGTGGGACTTGGCGGAGCAGTTTACCCACCTGGGCATACGCGCGTTTGAGCGTGAGCCGGGGGTTCTCTTCGCCACATATCGTGTCGAGCCGGAGCTACTTCAGAGGCTGAGGTAGGATATCGTGTACCGAGGTCAGATGAGCTGAGGCACCAGATCTTATCAGAGGCTCACAGCAGTAGACTGTCAGTCCATCCTGGAGGAACTAAAATGTATAGGAATTTACGACAGCAGTTTTGGTGGCCAGGCATAAAGAAAGACGTCCGACAATTTGTGGCTCAGTGTATAGTTTGTCAGCAGGTGAAAGCAGAGCGACTTAGACCAGGTGGTTACCTTCAGCCATTAGAGGTACCGTCGTGGAAGTGGGAAGATGTCAAGATGGATTTTATTCAGGCACTACCAAGGACGAGACACGGATTTGACACTATATGGGTAGTGGTTGATCGTTTGACGAAGACCGCACATTTCATTCCTGTTCGGAGCACCTTTACGCCTGAAAGGTTGGCTCGAATCTTTATAGCGGAGATTGTTAGACTGCACGGTGTACCAATGAGTATTGTATCTGACCGTGACCCTCGTTTTACTTCGCGCTTTTGGCGAGCATTTCAACATTAGATGGGTACCGATATGAGGTTTAGCACAGCGTATCACCCACAGACAGATGGGCAGTCAGAGCGGACTATACAGACTTTAGAAGATATGTTGCGGGCGTGTGCATTTTTAGCGGTAGTTGGACGAACACTTATCTCTGGTAGAGTTCGCCTACAACAACAGCCACCATTAGCAGTATCGGCATGCACCACACGAGGCGTTGTATGGCAGGCGTTGCCGTACACCCTTGGATACATGGGGGATACGGGCCTGTTACGGATGTTGTCGAGGAAGCTAACCAGAAGATCAAAGTGATCCGTCAACGACTCGTGACCGCACAATCCCGTCAGAAATCATATGCAGATCGACGTCGTCGAGCATTAGAGTTTCAGGTCGATGACATGGTTTTTCTTCGGGTGTCGCCGTTGAAAGGGGTATAGCGCTTTGGTATGAAGGGTAAGCTGAGTTCGAGGTTTATTGGTCCTTTCAGGATTACCGAACGGATTGGCAATGCAGCATACAGATTAGACTTACCAGAGTGGCTTTCGCATGTGCACGACGTTTTCCATGTCTCGATGTTGCGGAAGTACTTGGGCGACCCATCCCAGGCTACTTCGTCGTCGCTTCCCATCCAGGAGGATCTCACTTTTGAGGAGCGTCCGGTTTGTATTCTCGATCGGAAGGACAAGGTCCTGAGGAACAAGTCGGTTCCTCTGGTCAAGGTTCTTTGGCGCAGTCAGCGGTTCGAGGAAGCTACTTGGGAACCAGAGACTGAGATGCGTGCGTGTTTCCCTCACTTGTTTGTTTCGGAGGACCGAAACCCTTAAGTGGGGAGGGTTGTGAGGTTCGTGGTTGGATTTGTTTTGTTTTATGAATTATGTTGGAGGTTGTGATTTGTGTTTGAATGTATTTTCGTTATCCGTGCATGCGTGTTCGAGCGTGCCGCGGATGTGTCACGTGGTTGGTGACCCCGTTGGCACGAGGGAGTGCTTGGTTGTGTGCGTGTTGGGGTTGGGTGTTTGTTTTGACCGGATTTGTGCTGAGCAGAGTACTTTCGGTCGACGGATTTCCTGTTCCGGTCGACCGAAAGTTTCGTGCAGCCCGTGGATAAGTTCGGGTCTTGAGTTTATTGTTTACTCCTTCACCATTTCCCACCATCTCCCGACCTGGAGCTCCTTTGGCCGACCTAGGTGAGTTCCTATCACCATCTCCCTTGGTTCCTTGGCTTTGATCATCCTATCTCTCCCTCCCTCACCCTCTTGGCTCTTCTTGACCTAGCTTTTCTCCCGGGTGTTTGCGAGTTGTGGTGAGGTCGCGTTCTTGCGAGTTTTCTGCCGAGCCCTCGAGGTGAGTGGTTTGCACCTCTTGCTTGTATGTGATTGTGGTGTTGGTGTATGCTAATGTGATGATTTATGTGATACAAGCATGATTATATGATATTTACAAATTATGGTGGAAACCCTAGATTTTGTGATATGTGGTTTATGAGCATGTTGTGATGCTAGCATGATGGTAATGTGTGATTACAACTTGCTAGTGTGATTTGGTACTTATGATCATGTTGTTGGTAACTATGTGGTTTGGACATCGGTTGGGAGCACCTTCTTATATTGCGGAAATATTGGATATTGTGCATACGTTGGATATGTGTTGGTTTGGAAATTTGGAATGCGTGGAAACCGTTGTATGTCTATCACTAGTACTTATGCGATTGGTGTGCCCAATGTGAGTATTCTTGTGATTAGAGACATTGACGTGAGCGCTAATGAGACTTGATAAAGTGAAAATATTTGTGGTGGGGCTCTTTCGTTGGACTACATCGCCCAGGTTCGCTCTCCCGTGTTAGTCATGTGGATATCGACCGGGATCGAAATGGGACGATGTGGGCGCCGGAGTCCCAGATTAGTTGTCTCGAGAAGAGACCGGTGGGCGTAGTTAAGGCCAGCCCGAGGCCAGGGTGGCGGCTACGAGACCAGGCGAGGCTTGAATCGGAAATTCCGGAAAGGCCGGTATATCAAGTAACTCCCTTAAGGCCAAAAGGGATCGCCCCCGCTGTAGGGTACTGGGGGACGCGATGTGCACCGTGTTTGACCCAGATCCTTGGTGCTGCGGTACCAAAAGGGTGTGTTGCGTTGCAAATGAGAAAGGACTAACGGGTGATTAGTCAAGCAAACGCTAACATAAGAAAGTAAAGAATAATTGGTTTGGTATGGGATTGCGATATTTACATGATGATGTTATTGGCTATGGCAATGCTTTACTTAGTATTTGTTTGGCTTGTGTTGTGGTTTGGATGTGTTTTGGTGAGAGGTGCCGCGATCGTTATTCGCGCTGCTCAGTGAGTCATTATGACTAACCCCGTTGCCTTATTTCTTTTTCAGATCCGTTAGATCGTGGAAAGGCACCGGCAAGAGGGTGCTAAATTCCCAACGCTAGCTCGGAAAGACTTTGGGAAGGTATATTTTGGGAAGGGTATCAATTATACATAACTCGTAGTTGTTTAGCGTAAACATGTAAAGAATTAAATACAGGTCGAGCCGGTATTTCGAAAACATTGTTTTAAGTGTATTTACGTAAAATTTTAAAGGGGTTTGGGCCTTAGATTGCTTAGGATCATCTTGTGTCATCTGGGGAGATTGGTACATTAGTATCCTATGCAAACTGAGCTCGGTTTGAGTCCAAACCGCCTCCCCCGCGGTTGTAAAGAATTAACTTTTGGAAGCACTAACTTACATTTTGATTTTTTTGGTGGGTTGTAAACCCTTTAGAATTGTAAACTTTGGTTGAGAAGGTTTAAATCTCTAAACGTTGTATATTTTAAGTTTATGATGTAAGTGGATATCCTTGTTATATTTTTATGTAAAGAGAACTCCGATTTGGAATTTGAATCTTGTCGCATGTGTATTTGGATATTTAGGTCCTTGTAACATTTGCGAATGAAGAAAATTGTGGTTTAGTCAAAATTTGGCTACTTGAGTTCTTAGAGTTCGTATTTTCGACGTTTCGAAAAATGTTTTGTTTGATGTGGATTGGATGTGCTTTTGGTCGGAAATCGATACCTGCATGTGTATTTTGGTCATATGTGAGTGAATATTTGGTGTTTGAATGATTTAGAAAAATGTTTAAGAAAATGGGGTGTTGGACACTTGGTTGCTGCAAATATGTTTTTACAGAACCTGTAGGTATCGGTCGACCGAAATATTGGATCGGTCGACGGAAACCTGTAGCTGTTCTGTTTCTCGTTTACGGTCGATTTCCGGTCGACCGATAAAGCACTCCGGTCGACCGAAAGTAGCTCTGGAATTCATCTTCAAATTTTTCGTATTTGGCTTCCGAATTTGATTTCGATGATTTGAGGGATTCTTATAATTACTAACTAGAGGTTTGACAATCCCAAAACTTTTACAGGTCGAGCCGGTATTTCGAAAACATGGTTTTAAGTGTATTTACGTAAAGTTTTAAAGAGGTTTGGGCCTTAGATTGCTTAGGATCCTCTTGTGTCATCTGGGGAGATTGATACATTAGTATCCTATGCAAACTGAGCTCGGTTTGAGACCGAACCGCCTCCCCCGCGGGTTCTCGTCTCGGACTGAATGTCCAGGTTGCGGCTCTTCCTTATTTGATTTTGGAGATTTGAAATGAACTCCTTGGTTGTTTAAGCTTCCGCAAAACTATTTATTTCGAATTTTATTCCTTTGCGAAAAATTATTTTCCTCCGTCGCGGCCCTCGGCTCGCGGGTCGTGACATTGAAAGTGGCGAAACTGATTTTGATAAGCTTGGGCATGTTTTGGCTCTATGAGCTGTGGAATTTATGCGTTTTTAAGAAAATCGTTGGTTACGATGTAGTTCTGAGATTTAAAGTGTTTTGAATCCAAAAGATGATACCTGCATGAGCGTTTGGTGTGTTTAAGTATGTTTGTATGGTTGTTGGGGAAATTGGATTTGAATTAGAGGATTTGTGGCATTGAGTTTTTGGTGTTTAAAATTTTGTTTTTAAGAAATCGGCAGGTATCGGTCGACCGATAAGTATTTCGGTCGACTGACTGTAACGGTTACTGTTCAAAATTGCTCTCGATTTTGGATCGGTCGACCGATCCCTAGTTTCGGTCGACCGATAGTTTGTGAATTTCTTGCCTTCGGTTTGAGTACCGGTCGACCGATACTAAATTCTCGATCGACCGATAACTCTCGGGTCTTGGCTTATTTATTTCGTTTTAAATGGATTCCAAAAATATTTCCGCTGGTTTGGTGAGTTAGTATAAATGTATTTAAGAGGTTTTTCATTTCCTAACGTATTAGAAAAATACGGAATGAGCCGGTATTTCTAGAAAATTTCTTGGGACTTATTTACTTTTATAAAGAGGTTTGGATCTCAAATTGTTATGGATCCTTAAACATCAATGGAGGAGATTGATGTGTTAGAATCTCTAGCAAGTTGAGTTTCGAATTTTGGTAAAGGGTTCGCCTCCTCCGCGATGTCTTTTCGAAATCGAATGAAATCCCGACTACGGCTCACTCTTAATTTCTATTTTAAGTATATGAGTTTCGATTTAGAGTTGCTTCCGTTTGCATTTGTAATATTTGGGTCGTGACATTTATGTTATCAGAGTTATGTGTAACTTAATACTTCCTAGTTAATTAAAATTTGGCAAATGAATGGGTTGTGAAAACGAGTGTAGGACGATTAGTGTAATTCGTTAACTTAGGTCGATTGTGGTTGCAGGATGCCGCCACGTAGACGCCAGGGACGGGTTCCTAGTCCGGAGGTACCGGAGGGACCGCGTCTCGATGCGGACCTGGTCAGGACGTTGAGGGAGGTTGTTCGGGCAGTGCTAGATGAGCGCGGGGCCGAACAAGCTGAGAATCCCTAAGTCCCTGATCTGGTCAACGTTCCCGGAGAGGGTGAGGCCATTCCGGTGCAGGCCGAAGTGGTGATAGAGGATCCAGAGCAGGAGCGCTATATGCGTTATTTGGCACGCTTTGATAAGTTGCGACCGCCTAATTTTGGTGGTGGGTCAGACCCGGAGACAGTTGACGGTTGGTTATTAGCCATGGAGAAGATCTTCAAGACTTTGAATTGTCCGGAACAGTATCGTGTAGCGTTGGCCACTTTCACTTTTGCCGGAGAGGCCAAGCATTGGTGGAGGAGCGTGGAAGAATTGATTGGAATAGGTCTTGGACAGAATTCTTCGTCTTGTTTTATAGGCAGTACATCCCCGAGTCCGTGAAAAGAGCTAAGGAAGAGGAGTTTGAGCGGTTGAAACAGGGTAACATGACTGTTTGGGAGTATCACGCAAAATTTATGGCATTATCGCGTTATGTTCCCTATCTTCGAGCTGATGAGACTCGCATGGCAATGAAGTTTCGCACAGGGCTGAAGTGGGATATAATTAGCAAGTTAGCTAGAAAGGAATATCCGACGGTTCATCAAACCTTAACAAGGGCACAAAATATTGAGGCAGATTGGGTTTGTGAGAAGGCGGAGCGTGGACAGGCTGATCAGAAAGGAAAAGGGAAGGTGTGGCCGGTGAAGAGGAAAGCTAGTGGCCCTGCTGGTACCCAAACCGCGTCAGGCGGGGAGGCTAGGCAACAGAGGCTAAGACCAGATATTGAGTGTTATTTTTGTCATGAGAAGGGCCATTTTCAGAGTCGGTGTCCGCGGAGATTCCAGATTCCGCGGAGACCAAATATTGAGTGTTAGTCATGATGAAACTTGTGTATTGTTATGCTTAATTTATTGTTCAAATTGGTCTTTTGATGTGTTTGGTGAGTGTTTTGCAGGAAAAATGATTTTAGGACTGATTTGGAGATTATGAACAGATTTTGCTGGAAATCAGAACAAGCTGTTGTCTTTTAGGCATAACTTTCTCTATACAACTCCGATTGATGTGTTTCTTGAAGATTTGGAAAGCTAGGAGGCAGGGCTACAACTTTACTGTTTATAAATAGAGCTAATTCAGCAAGTATAGTGGCCAAAATAGCAGGGTAAACAAGGCAACCAAATAAAGGAATTTCAGAATCAATAATGTTGAAATTAGCATTTTGAATATGCTATTCATGGATAGATCTTAACCCAAAAACAGCAAAAACATCAATGGGAATTCAATGGCTGGATGGAAGAAAAAAAGATAATAAAAACTAGAGAAAAAGAGAAAAACGTGGAGGAAAAAGAACACCGAGAAAGAGAAGCGCGTGAGAAGGACGTCGAAGATCGGAGATTATTCTTGTGCATCAATATATTTATTTTATCTACACTTTGTATAAGAATGATTTGCGTAATTAAATTTATGGTCTGGAAAGTCATCATGAACTAATCTCTTTTCTAGGGATTTAATGTAGCCTACAAGGATTTTCTATGTCTATGTGGAATAATTTATAATTCAATTTTAATTCTTGTTTCATTCATTGTGATTCATTCAATTGTTTAATTTATGTTAGTGACTGGCCATCATTGATATAGGTAAATCAATTGTATGAGATACGGTTATGGTAGACACCATATGTCGTAAATTGCTCTCTTGAATGAATGAATAGATGTTTAATGCAGACACCAAGCTAGAATGTCTATTTGGTTCTTGAAATTGTTCTTCTAGTCTTAATGAATTTTTTATTATTAATTGTACCAGACACCATGGTTAATTATTTAATGAGAAATATTTGATTATACCCGGACACCTAACAGAGTAGTCATAAATTAGGAAAAACGAATCCTAGAATTGAATTAATACAAGCAGATTTTAGACATAGAATTATAGTGTATGGTGAAATCAAATTCCTACGCTTCCATCCATCAATTCCGAGTCAACTTACGAGATTGTCGTGTTTTTATTAATTTGATCTCTTTTCCGTAAATTTGTTTTAGCTTTCTATTCAACTGTTTGAAGTTTTGATTTGAAATTGTATAATTAATTTATCAAATCTTTGTGGGATCGACTCTTGTACTTCGCACACTATCTCACAACTGATTCGTACACTTGCGAGAATTATAATTTGTTCATCATCGTCTCGGACCGAATGTCCAGGTTGCGGCTCTACCATGTTTTAAATTTGAGATTTTAAATCTGAGTATTTAGGATTTAAAACGAACTCCTTGATTGTTTAAGCTTCCGCGAAACTATTTACTCCGAATTTTATCCCTTGCAAAAAAATTATTTCCCTCCGTCGCGACCCTCGGTTCGCGGGTCGTGACAGTTATGGTATCAGAGCATTGTGTAACTTAATGCTTCCTAAACAGCTAAAACTTGTAAACTGATGGGTTGTGGAAACGAGAGTAGGACGATTAGAGTAAATCGTTGATTAGGTCGTTGTGGTTGCAGAATGCAGCCACGAGGTCGTTCGCGTCAGCTTCCGAGTCCGGATACGCCGGAGGAGCCTCGAGTTAGCGAGGATGTGGTTAGGGCCCTTCGGGATGTCGTTCGAGCTGTGCTGGACGAGCACAAGGCCGAGCGAGCTGAGAATCCCAAGGTCCCGGAACCTATCCCTGTTCCCAGAGTGGGTGAGGCCGTTTCGGTACAGGCAGAAGTAGTTATTGAGGATCCGTTGCAGGAAAGATATTTACGATATTTAGTCAGATTTCATAAGTTGCGACCTCCGAGTTTTGAGGGTGGTTTAAATCCAGATACGGCCGATAGTTGGCTCCTAGCTGTGGAGAAGTTGTTTAAAACTTTGAACTGGCCGATGGAGTTTCGGGTGCCTTTAGCAGCTTTTACGTTTTCGGGAGAGGCCGAACATTGGTGGAAGAGTGTGGAAAATCGGATTGGACAGTTTGGTTCATGGGCCGATTTTCTAGTCTTGTTCAACTGACAATATGTTTCGGAGTCCGTGAAAAGGACGAAGTGATGCTGGTGGGTTTATCCTCACCAGGATTGGGATGACGAACGCTGCATTGA